>BGPR01015856.1:2159-35829 GCA_013235015.1 Araneus ventricosus | reverse complement strand
AGAAAAGTTTCATAGAATTATAATAATTAATATTTTATTGATTTTAAAACAGAAGTATGATCTATCTGCTCAACAATACAAAAACCAATTTTTGAATCTATGAGTAAAAAGCCCATTTTGACCAGCACGAGTATCACGTTCACATGAAAAAGTATTGATATTTTCTCTGAGCAGCAAACGTAGTTTTACTGATTTATAAGAACTGTTTTATGAAAAAAAGGAAAATGTTTAAGTTTTATTTTTAAAAAATGCAAATTTTTTCTTTATGAAACATAGTTTTATAAAGACAGAGGATAAAAAAAAAGAAGAAAATAATGTAAAGATTTTTCTTCGATAAATAAATTATTTCAACTAAATGGCAATAATCATTTCGCATAAATACCGAATAAGAGAATTTCACTTCCTTCTTTTAACACTGTCTATCGAATCTAGGCAAATGTCATCGACGTGTAGAATAAAATATTACATTCGATTTTCCCTTCAAATTTTGCCAACTGCAAAAAAAATCTTTTGGAAGGGGGCGATCACCCTTTCGCTATGTCCCTGATTCAACTCGTCTTTATTTCAGCTGAAGAGGTTGGGCGTTTAGGGGAAGGAATAGGCTGAATGATTTCTCTCTCTCTCTCTCTTCACAGGTTTACCGAAATTAGGTCCAACCATTCACAGACGTTTCTGCCACGCACATTATAATTCGCGCCGAATCTTTGAGTATAACAGAATGCAAGATTCTAGGAATATTAACGTTCTATTATTGACCTGTTTTTGTGTGCTAATAGGGTAGCATCCCTAAAAATGCATGTAAAAATTTTTGAGTGAAAATAGAAGTAGCAGTGAAAGAAAATTGAGAGAAAAATCTGTTGTTAAAATTATTGGAACATAAGCTGCAAAGCTTTTCTGATCTAAATGCGATATTTTCCTATTTTTCATTTCTTTGCTATCTGTGCTATATACTACCTTATTATAAATACTTTTGCCTAGTTATCAGTTTCGTAGTTACGATGTAGATGCGAATCTATATCACAATTACGAGAGAAAATAGTTACATTTTCGTTTGTCATTGAAGTTTGCAGTTTTTGCAATATTTCTTCTGCTTGCTATACTTAATTACTTTAAATATAACAGTATGACTGTTGTGACTGTTGCTGCCATCTATAATCCATTCTAAGATTGAATCATTTTTATGAATCCATATGCATCGGTAGATGGCAGCATGAGCAACTGTGAAACCAGAAAGTTGAAATACTTAACTAGAACCCCTAATAAGCTGACTAGGGTTCTCGTGAATTTTTAAGAAGTTATTACGCTTCAGTGCACACAAGAAAAAGAAATCTTGGTATTTCTTTTTTTAAATCAACAAATCGATTGCAGGTTTTATGGTTTTATTTGTTAATTTTTATCCCTATTACGCCGATGTTCAAAATCAATTATTTACACAAAACTATTTAGAAATGTTAGCAATATTATGCATAGACAGATGAATATCAACTTTTCTTTATAATAATATATCAGATGTCTTATGAAATTTTTACCTAAATACTTAATTATAAAATATCATTACCATGGACAAGATAATTAAGCACAAATGAAATATATTTCTCCTTTAAAGAATTATTTGGAAATATATAACATACGAATATTACAAAAAATTAAGAAACTGATTAGAAAACTTATTGGTATATAAAGAAAGAATATAAGTCTAGCATGCAAATTTTGTAGAAATATTACACTCGCACAAGATTTACAAAGCTTATTGAAAATATGTTCCACTCATACCATTACAAGGGTGGCTTCGTTTGAAATCGGATAATCTTCCATATTGAAATCTATTTATAATAACAGAGCATTAATTTTTAAGTTAATAACAATTTAGATAAAATATTTAATTATCTCACTGTTACAGAAACGTTCTGAATATCTCCTATTAATCTTATTTCAATGTTCACTTCTTTTAATGAAGCAAATTTGATTTGCACATCCAAACTCCGGAAAAAGATCTCAATCTATTTAAAGGACAAGCGAAAACTCTGAACTTTCCATAATAGATCATTGAATGGGATTAATTAATTAATGATGCACAAAGAGAAAATAAAATCGTGTTTTATTTACAAGGTAGAATTTTCCGTTGAGATATATATTAAAAATTAATACAATGGCAGACAGGAGTTGTATATTTGTTCCATAAATGCATTTATTTCAAATACTGAACATTCATTTATAATGTTAGCGTCTGCTACCGCACCAGACAATTGGAATGTATCAAGCCATTTTGACATTATGCCCATCTCAAATCAAGAAGCAGAATAGTCGAGAATTTCTGGAAAGTATTCTTCTTCCATTTGACTCCGATATTACAAGTAGTTACAAATAAAGGACATTCATTAAAATGGCTAGAGCTCTTTTTTCAAAATTTAGTTTCGTCTTTAGAATTGTGCTGAAAATTAGAATAAAATATTATTAATTCTTTTTCTAAAGCAATCAATACATATATACAAAAAAAATCAGAAATGGGCAAAAGAGTGGAATTTTTAAAAAGAGCTTAAATAAATGGAAAAACATAAAAATAAAAAAATTGCACTAGCACCGTTATATAATTAGTGGTTCCAGTTTTAAGACATTTTTAATACTTTTGCTTACTTAACTTTTAACAGTTCCATGATTTTTATTTTACCTTCTGAACAAACTTTTATTTAAACTAATTTGACACAGTTAAAAGCACTTTAAAAATATACAAATTACCACGCATAAAAGTACTGCCCAGAGCGTACTGAAAGTGGTGACATTAGTACCATCACAAAGTACTTACATCTGACAAATCATGGATCTATCTTGTTTGACGACTTAACTGGAAAATGTTTTGCTCTCCTCAAAGTAATGATTATATGACCTATATTAGAAGGTAGGATTTTTACTTAAATTTTCTATTTTGTTATAGATTTCATATATTTTAACCTAATGGAATTCGTCCAACTTTTGTCGCTAAGTGTTCTCATAATGTAGAGTGCAGTTTCTTTACTGTACTCGACACCTTTCTTATGACTATATTAATGTAGATGTTCAGAAATTAAAATAAGAGCTCAGAACATTATTGAGCATCTATATATGTAGAAAAGGCGATGTTTGAGTGTGTGCGTGCGATGTTTAGACGTAAAATATTGCACTTACAGCCCTGAAATTTGGCACATAGGTAGTAACTAATAGTGACTCAATGAACTTCGAAGTCCGAATTTTAAAATTTAATCTAGCAAATTTTTTATTTAATATTTTGTGGTTGATATTTGAGGACATTTTTCGTACTTATTTCTCCATTGCCTTTTTTTCTAATAATCGTATCAAGAAAATAGATACGCCATACGAAAGAACAAACAATTTCCGTTCTAATGAAGTTTGTTTTAAGCATCTAAAAGTTTGTTTTAAATGAAAAAGTTGCTGTACAATATTTTCTCTAATTTTAATAAATTTAAAAAAATATTTTTTGGTATAATTTACAACAAAACTTTTCATTGTTGCAACGCAATTCAAACCGTTTTCAGTGTTTAAACAAATATTTAATTGCATGTTTCTCTTTCCTTTTTGAAAGCTTAGTTAATATCCTAATAGATTTTGCTTTCAAAGTTTATTTCACCAAAATTTTTGTGGAATCTGTAAACCAAGGTCTCTGAGATATTACGCACGTCTTCTATACATATAAAAGGCAATGTTTGTGTGTGCGTGCGTGTACGATGTTTAGACGAAAAATATTGCAATTACAGCCTTGAAATTAGGAGTCTGAAAGGTGACTCAATGCGCCTCGAATACCTAATTTTAAAATTTAATCTAGAAAATGTTATGAATTGTAATTTAAATTCCTAATTTCGCTCCAATTTCATTACTTTTTTGAAATTTTTTGAAGTAATAACTGGAACATTTCTCCCCGATTTAAAACAAAAACGGTAAAAATACCTTTTTCCCTGGAGATTTAATTTTTTCATTCATGAGGTGGAAGAGTTTTTTCGGCCATCTGCGTAAAACGGGACAGAGTTTTTGGTGCAAAGTCACTTTCTAAAAATAGCGCAGGGGGGAGTAATGAAGGAGGAGTAGTGTGGATTTATGATCAGAGGGAAATATCGAATATTGTATTGCGTCAGCATAAGGGACATAAATATTCCTTCCATTTTAACGGTTGTTGGCGCCATTGATTTGTTGTGACTCATGTTTTAGCATGTGTTGTGACTCATGTCTTTATGGGCATGAGTAAGCATAATTTCATTCGTGAGCTGTTACTCGATCGGAGACGTTGTGCGTTGTTTTGTTCCCTTTTCTGGTCACAAAGTCCTTCTCTGTGGTTCTAGTTTGGTTATTTACTAGATTTTAATTTATATGTTTTGATACTTTTGTTTTGATTTGATAATTTCATTTTGAGTTGTATTTGATGAATACATATTGCTCTTTCCCCCTTCTTTAATTTTCATTCTGGTGATTAAGGATAATTGCTTATTTTGTCTTGATACTCGTTGTTTTGATTTGGTAATTTCATTATATATATATACAAAATACTCAAACATACAATATCGCAGTTAACATCTTCCGAAACTTATGTCAATAAAGGACATAAACACAGTCGGACATCTATTTAACTAACCTCTATTTTGCGAACTTTTTCTTGGAACCAAGAACATTTTGCGAATTTCTTTGTAACCTTCAAATAGCGAAGTGCATTCTCTATTTAACGAACTTTTTCTTGTGATCCAATATTTTTTTTCTCCCTATTTCTCAAAATATTTCTAAACATTTCAAACTTATTCTTTCTTTTAACCTTAAAGCTGGAAAATGTCAGGAAGAAAGTGCATGAGCATCAAAAAAAAATTAATTCTTCATGAGGTGGATAAAGGCGTGAAAAAAATGGATATTACTTTAAAATTTGGTATTCTTCCAAACAGCTTATCAACCATAATAAAAAAAAATCGTTATAAGATACAAAATTATGATTCATCGAATTCTTGTTCAAAACGTTTAAAAGCATGTGTCTATGAAGATGTGGATGAGGCAGTTTTGAAATGGACAGTATGAAAAATATAAACAATACAGCAATGAATTGCGATGAAGACGAAGATGATGAAGATGGAAATGATCATGATGCAGAAATCAACAAATATTCGTATGATGAAATGCTAAAATTCATTAATTTTAAAATAAAATTACTTTTTTAATTGAAAATACAGTGTATTCCCGGACAATGTTTTGTTTTATTCTTGTTTTCCTTGCAGATTTCTTTTTAATGGGTAAAATATATAAAACAAATAGATATTAATTTACAAAATAAAGGTGCGATTAATCACTTTTTTAATAATATTTAGTGTTTATGAATTTAAAATCTATTTTGTGTCGTTTAATGTATTTTAAAATGTGAATCTCCATTTAACGAATTTTCCATATAACGAACTTTTTTCGGGATTTAGCGACATCGTTAAATACAGGTCCGACTGTAATATCTTTTCCCACAAAGTAAACTATTAATATTAATTTCAACCTTGAATACTTAATTCGAACCTAATATTAATGAAAATTAAAGGATCTAAATGAAATACCAACACAGCTTCAAGAACCTCAGTACCACAATTATTTTTACCATGTCCTGAAAATTATGTAGAAAACACGGGAAGATACCGAAGAAGTTTCTTAAGCGTCATCGATTTGTATTCATTATCTTTTCGTTGTTTCCAAATTCGTGCTATGCCTTTACTTAGAGCTAACATGAATGAAAAATATCCATAAAAGCAAACAGTGTCCATATATGCTTTGAAACCACGGCCTGGCAACTGTAGCATTTGCTTCTTCCCTTTGGTTTGTGACAGGAAAGTGCTTTACATATTTCTAAACATATCCTTTCAAACAAAAATTTTCCACAAAATCACAAAATTTCCTTAAATCTGTCACCAAACGCGCATCATGCGCCTCCCTTAGTGCTACCATGTTTGAAATATAACCATAAAGAATTAAAATTAACACCACAGGAATAAATATCTCAGCATAGAAACAGACATTTATAATAAATAGAAATAAGTTTTAAAATTGACAAACGAAAATTTAAAACCAAATTTGTTCAAAAATTAAAAAGAAAAATATTTTGATATAAAATATTTAAGATCACAAAATACCTTACCATTATTGCTGAAGTTTCAGGTAGCAGATGCAGTAACTCGAATTTTATCATAAAAATGTATTCTAATACTTCGGTATTGAATTATTTAACAATTCCAAATTTACCCTCGTTTCTACATGCTTTTGCTATAATAAAAACTTTAGCTTGTTGATTTAAAAGAAACAATTTTGAAAAATAACTATACATTTATTTGCTTCAAATAAAGTTATTTTGAATTTTTAAGAAAAAAATATTTATAATCGCTAAAAAGTTAAATTATATTTATAGAGCAAAATGAGTTTCTTAAATTAATATTTTATATACAGAATCTTGAAAAAGAAGTAATATGGAGTAATTAATTATCTGTCTGACCTTAATTTTCACCTCGTTCTTGGGCTTTCTTCCAGAAGATTTATTTTTTAAGTTCTTTTTTGTTAATCGATTTCTGATTGGACTCAGATAGATCTCCGGATTATCCTGCGATTTTCCTGAAAACAAATATTTGAAAAGTCCTTGAACATGTGATTTAACATATAGGAAAAATTATAAGACCAATTTTATTTCGGATCATCTGCTAGAAATCTAAATCATAGAAAGAAACTGTATATTAATGAAATTTATTTATTATAACTAATATAAATCCTTTATTTCTGTGCGTGAATAAATTAAATTTATTTTTGATAATGTAAATAAATTAAATTGGAATACTGCATAATTACAAATTTTTATTAATCGTCCCTCAAAGTGCATCAGTTACAAATACTTTATTAAACGCATCGTTTTTGCAAAATCTTGGTGTCCTTCTTATTTTTCTTTTCTTTATATCTATCAGAATAAATGAAAATTATAATAAAGTATGCATGATTAATATTAATTTCTAACGGATTTGTTGTTTCTCTTAAAATGAAGTTTTAATAATCTTTCTCAATACTTTTTGAGAAAATTGGTAATTGAGGCTATAAAGAATATTAAAATAGTTTATGTTGCTTTAACTAAGACGTAACAGCTCACCACATTCACGCATTTTTGGAACATGTAAGGGGACATTTGCAACCCAAAGATTAAGCGAATACTTCTTTTTCACTTTCTCGTATAAGAAGTATACAAATATAAAGTATTGTAATCGTCAAAAAATTCGAACTCGAGATTTTTATGAATCTTCACGTTTTAGACCTCCCTGAGTGCGAAATACACAATTTTCGAAATAGTCGGTCTGTGTGTCTGCGATCACGATAACTCAAAACCTATTAAAGCTACATGGATGAAATTTGGTATGTGGTCTTTACATATAATTTGTAGGTTTCTATCAAATTTTGGAGAAAGTCCGTCCACAGGAAGTCAATCTATCTGTATGTCCGTGTTCCTGTGAACGCGATAACTAATAAACTTAAATAGCTAAATAACTATAATTTTATTTATTTAATCTGTACATTCACATTACAGATAGAAGCAAGAGTTTGTCCTGGTTTATCTTTAACTGATATTTTTGCGCCGTTTCAATTTTATTTTTCCATACCAACTATATTTAAGGATATTCAATCTCTCAGAAAATAAAAGAAGTACAAAGCATTTGAGGAATAAATTCTGAATGAATGATGCTATATGATTCTGAATTGGAACAGTTTAAACGACTGAAAACACTTAAAATGAAATAGTTTAATACTTTAAATTGAGAAGTTTAACGAATAGAATTAATTAATATATATGATGAATATATATTCTATACTTACCACTACATAATGAAATTATGAAACTTCCAAAGTAACCGATTATCAAGCACGCAATCATAGCAATGGTTGACGCCCACATGTAAGATATATGGAATGTGTTTCTAAAACGACAAAGAATAAACAAGGATTAACGACTGAATGACCATTCCAGTTAGATATTGGTCGAGCTTGATGATAATTACTCGACTCCATGGAAAGCAAAGTTCCATTACAGAGAGGCAAATCTACCTCTATATTTTATGCAATATAACAAAAATACCAGTTATTAATGTCTGTCCGCCACGAGAACTCGGTTCACCAAGATGTCTAGTTTACGGCGGTCGCTATAGAAACAGATTATCGTAGGAGGAATCCATTTCGAGCAGGTAGACGTTCATTGATGTTTGTTACATTGGCGCACTTAGCTCCAATGAACGTGCAACTGCGGCAAAACCGAGAAGACAAATGATCAACTACCGCCGCAAACTGGCGCCAAGAATAAAATAAAACCCTTACTTCCTTCGAATTTCGCCTATTCGAAATGGATCTTCCCAAACATAACGAGTTGCTATAGCAATGGCTGTCAACTAGGCAACTTGGCGAACAGAGTTCTCGCGGCTGACAAACAGTAGCTTGAAAGCAAGATTTGAAACAGTCACTTTATCTATTTTCACAATATTCGGAATTGCCTTCAATTTTTTCCATGATGGATACCAGAGATTAGTTATGATCTATTATTACTTAATTAATTATCAATACTTACTCTTCATCTGTTGTTGTTGTATTGAAAGGCGTTGCTGTCGCATTTGAATAAATGTAATTTGTGTAATTCTGAAGGTTGGAAAACTCTGACGTAGAGCTTGAGTTCTGTTGTGCTAATTCGACTGAAGTGCATTCGTTGGAAGGAGGAAGAAAAGGATCTGTCTTGATCTCGGGGATGAAACTCTATACTTGTACGATGCCAAGGATGACACCCTGAAATGATAAAATTTAAAATTAATATCGAAAATTGAGACATAATGGAAATAATGTGAATAAATGTTTACTAAAACTGTGTAGGTAATATATAAATCAACAAGCATTTAATATCTTTTGTGCGTGAAATTGGAATTTTAAATCATGTAAAGTTAACGCTTTCTTTTCTCACTACGCTTATATTTATGTTCATTCTAAAATTATTTCATACAAATTACTCCAAGCAATTCTCCAAAATTGCCTTGACCAAAATTATGTCTTGTTAATTTAAATTTATTTAACAATGCAACATTAATCTGCAATTGGGGAATTTTTTTAAATTTCTATTTAAATGCCAAGCTTCCAAATAGGTGTAAATACTTCTTAGACGAAGCCAACTGTAACAAAAGCAATATAACAGTATTTATTAATTCATATCTATGCATAATTATGTAATCAAAACCTACTAATCGGCGGGTCCCACGAATTCAACAAAAAATAACCAAATATGCAACATGCATAAATGGCCGGATAACCAGATGAAAATCAAATTTGATCTCAGACTTTGCGAATATAATTTTTTCTAAAACTGATGAATGAACATTATGGTTCATTTATTTTCTTTCGGTGTACTAGTTGTTTCTTTCATTTTAAAAGTGTTATCCTGACAAACAAATTGTGTTAAGATTTTCTGTCATGGTTTTATTCGTTTGAAGCACGCAGTATGTTTCCCATTAAATTAGGAAGGATAAAATATCAATATCTTCTTTTAAGATGAGAACGGCTGTTAAGAAACAGAAGATGTACTTTTCCGTTTTCTCAAGTCATTGGAAGATAAGATTTATGGTCCTTTTCGAATGCCCAGGTGTTACATGTTCTGTCTTCCATCAATCATTAGCATTGAATAGGGGCATCAGAAATAAGATGATACAATAAGTCAGGGGACTAAAACTATTTTGAAAGTGATTAGAGGACAGACAGTTTAGTTCCATTGAGTGCGAGTAAAGTTATAAATGTTTAAGACCACGGTTGCTGCACCACTTCTAAAGAGAGTTAAAAACAAGAACTACTGATAGTCACGGTCAAACAATCTTTTACACCCAGTGCTAAACATTATATGTCATAAATTTCTGTCTCAAATTAAAGACAAAATAATGTACCATTTGTGTCACATTACGATGATATACAATCAAACGGTTAATATGCTTTTTTAGTACTCAAGAAAGTAGCAGACATTGGTGAGCATCATAATAAACGTGTTTCGTTTTCATCAGCCGGAATAAATTGTGTAATCAATGTTATATATCCTGTATAAAGATACTATACGGTTGTTAGAGAGCCAGCTTCTTTTTCCAACTAAAAAATTACCAATCCCTACTAATGGCGTCTAACAAATTTCATGGTTTTTTGATGGCTGGATTTTGCTGCATCTATTTAGATTGCTAAGGCTCAGTGGTAAAGTTTCGGTTTGGGAGAAGAAGAGTTTTCCAGGTTCGAAACACGATTTCACTGAAGGTCCATTGTCTGTTGCACGTTACATCATACGTAAGGGCCAAACGTCCTCCCGCTAGTGTGGTGCGGAATTTTGAAGAGGGGGTTCCAGCTCAGGTGTCGTCCTTGTCATCTGACCGCGATTCAAAAATTATATATTATAATTTTTGAACAGGTGGACATATAATAATTATATGTCCACCTACATAATATATTGACAAATTTATATTTCTCTTTCCCATCTAAAATTTTGGTCCCTGCTTTAAAAAAATCGATTCAGAAGAAAGAGAATTAATAATTTCAGAACGCATGTAAGATTAATTATGTTGTCGTAAATTCTTTTTTTTCTGAAAAATATCAAACTTCTTTGTTCAATATTTAACAGACAGAAGAATTTTTTTAAAAAATAGTTTTCGAACCTCTAGCCCTAGAGGTGATGTCTTGGCTTCGGGGCTGGAGGGCTTCAGGTTCGAAACCCGATTCCATTGAAGATCCGTTGTGTATTGGGCCTGCTTCAGGCTAAATCATACATAGGGAGCCAAATGTCCTCCCACTGGTGTGATGTGGAAGATTGGAAAAGGGGTGCCAGCTCAGATGTCGTTCTCGTCATCTGACCGCGGTTCAAAATTACGAGGTCCATCCAAAATAGCCCTCGCGTTGCTTCAAAACGGCACATTAATAAAACTAAAGCTAAAAAACCGAAACCTCATAGCATGATCATGTTTTAAGCTTAGTTCGTCTCCTTTGTCTTCTTTTGGCTTAATTGAATCTACACTGCATTCTGTGTGTAACGATTTTTATATCCCGCAATTTGCAGAAATTATATCTATCTGTCTGTCCGTCCGTCCGTCCGTCTATCTTATAACAACTCTTTATAGTAATAGTTTCTTTCATTTTTTTCCATGAATTATATTCGTATCATGCAATTTAGAAAACTCGACAGCTAATGGGCTTACTTACTCATAATTTCAGTGTGAAAAGAAGTAACGATGAGCTTAGGAAACAGAGGTTTGATGAAATCCTCGGTGGCGACCGATGCCAGACTGTTGATGGCCGAAGACACTGTGCTGAGAGAAGCGCTGAAAATGCCGCAGATGCAAAGGCCCGGTATTCCTGGAAGATGATCCAAAATGGTGGAAATAAAACAGGGTGTCAGCTGCACGAAGAAAAAAATCAATGAAAGCTTCCTCAAATTGTGACAACACATTCATCCAACTCTATTAGAATTAATGAAAAATATAATGAAAACAAAAAAATAATCTTGAAAATTAAATTTTCTAACCATAGAATAAAGAAAAATATGGTTCACTCAATATTTATGATTTTTGCATGAGTTACTTATGATGAAATAATTGCATGCCAAGCACTATTAAATGTCCATAAATTTTCTAGAGTCGACTTAATCAATCCAATTAATCGGCAAACGATAATGTTGCTAAAGCCAGACAATGAAAGGAAAATCAAGTGCACGAAAATTCGTAATCACAAATAGAAAAACATATGCCGACTTAAAAAAAATCAACCGAGAAATTTTTTGTTAAATGTATCATAATTAATTTTCGATAAAGATATGGCATTTTTTTTGTCAGACTATAAAAGTTTCTCTAATTGTATTTATTGAGTTTGATGCATCAAAATATGTAAAACCGGATGAATTTTCGGCTTGAATATAACAGAAATGACCAGACTGCAGAGATTCAACATAAATTGCAGATATAATGAAAACGTTCATACTTGAACTAGCAAAAGGTTGCACAGAATACATATTTTAATCAGTGGCGTAGCAAGTGGGGCGTACTGATGTCGTAGACGCCTGTCTTCGAAGGTACCCTGATGGGAAATCTTTATATAAAGTTTTGAATGTATAAAAATAAAAATATCAATTGACACCATCTTCATCAGATTCTTAAAAATTACCCTTGGATAATTTTTCATTTCCTGGAAATTATTTAAAGGATTTTTTTTATTGCGGTGGCTACTTTTTTCTCTAGCTCTTTGATTTTCCTACTAAAATAATATTAAGATATTGTTTATAATGCGAGTATTTTGGTTCATTCGATGTCAAAAATAAAAATTTTATTTATTTCTGAATTATTTTCATTATTTAAGCATACCGTATGCGCCTTTATTGATCATAAGAAAACAATTTTTAAAGCTTTTAATACACTTGAAAAATCGCAGAAAGTAAATATATATATATATATAAGTGTTTAAGTGATTAGCGAAAAAACAGTTATTGATTTACGTTGTTTGGAATCATTATTTTTTCATATGCCCGCCTCCGTTTTTTTTCTACAAATATTATCAATAATTTTCACTAACTTTCCCCAACAAACATAAATATCCGTTCAAATTTAGCCATTTTATTACCTTATAATAGTACGGTTTGAAAGAGACGTGAAAAGTTTTGAAAATAAACATTTATTTTAAACTTTTAAACAATAAGCCGTATATATGCAGAATTTTCCAGGGGTTGCTGATTAAAAATATGAACTTCAGAAAATATTAAGGAAAGCAAAATGTCAATAAAAATATATATTGCAAAATTTAAAAAAAGTGAAAATAAATCGGGATCCATATTTATTTTTGTCTAAAAGACAAAAAAAGGGAGATAAAAAATGGAATAAATCTACTTTTTACCGATGTTTATAAATTAGAACAACGGAAAATCGCTGAGCGAATTGTTTGCAAAAGAAGAAATAAAACTTTTAATCAAAATAACATACGTTAATCTGAATCAAACAGAAGAAGTTAGGAAAATAATTAAAAAAATAGAAATAAAAAACGAGAGAACTAATAAAATAGACGCTGGATGTGAATGAATAATAAAAGAGAAAAACGAAAATTAGCAAAAATAAGCAAAATCGGCCGAATCTACCAGTTAAATTAATAAAATTCTATTTTGAAATTTAAATTAATTTTTACGGCGTAAGCTCCCTTTTGTGCTAATCCATCACTGTACCTAATTCGGCCCTTTATGTCTAGGCATGTAAAGAAAAATGATAATATAAGGTGTTTTTTTTAAACTAACACTCCTCAAACCATCTGTAGCTCTATCTATCAACTGAAATGCCATCAAATTTGATAGGGGTACTAATGAACCACACATTTCATCACACACACACTCGTGAACCAGATATTTCATCCTGTACACAACATTCTCCATGTTCATTATCCCCGGATCTAACCTCAAGTGACTTTTTCTTCTGGGGTTATTTGAAGTCCCAAAGTCTATCTTGTCGGGGTCCCAACCTTGAAGACTGTATAAGATAAGATATCACAGACTGTGCTGAGCATTCCTGGCGACATGTTACGTTCGATTGTCGAGAATGTTGTGAACAAGATGCAGCATGTGGTGCACGAGAAGATTGGTCTTATTGAAATTGGTCTATGCCTTCGACCAGGAACTGCTTTCAATGAATCAAGTGCTATGGTGCACTGAAATATCATCTCTTTAACCCTTTAGTTCAATTCATGTGCTGCATTAAAGCGGTGTTGCGCTGAAATTTCTTCTTTATTATTCATTTGTCTAATTATCAGTTGTGGAGAGTACTACAGTGACACCTTTTCTCCTATCGGCGATTTTTGGAACTAATTTTATTTTTTCACGGAATATTTTCCCCATAACGTCAATAGTCTCCCTTCCAAATTTGGTGGCATTTCAGTTGATAGATCGAGCTACAAATGGATCTGAGTAGTGTACAAAACACCTTGTACATAGATCGTAAAAAATTACTGTTTTACGTATGTAGATGAACTTGATTGTTTAGTTTTATTAGGGCAGTTAAACAAAATTTTTGGCGTATTTTATGGCAGTCATTTTCTCATATGTTATTCCTACGCTTAATGCTTGAACCATTATATTTTGGGTTACCATATTTTTTTAGTTGAAATCCAGACACGCAGGAGGAGGGGGGTAGGATGTCAAAGAATAATTCAAAATTTTAAAAGCTACCTAAACAACACACTTTCATAAAACTATATTTATAATGTTTTTATTCATGCATCTGGGTGTTGTGCCGTTTTAAATTTGTATTTCAATCAATTTGGGATGTACATTTCAACTGGTGTATCTTTTTCTTTTACTCATTTCATTGGTAAAAGCTACCCCAGTAGCGAATCCCTTTAGTATTTCGACCCCATGTTATATTGCGAAAATGACTTGTTTCTGTACGCCTGACCTATACTTAAAGTTGTGACACTTTTTTTAAAACACCCTGTATGTGTTACGTTTAATGTGGCTAGTCAGTTAGTTCTAAGATTTACCAGGCGTTGCGATAAATCGATTAATCACTTTTACCGGTAATTATTCATACTAACCAACTAATCACAAAGGCCTTAACATGGGATTATGAGAGCTTTCTTAGATGATGTTTTTCGGTGGTAGTAGGGAATATCTGTTTGTATAACACGTAGGCATTGGTGTGAAGATTGTTTGATTGTATTTACTAGTTTATTTATGTTTTTGCTCTAATATGCAAATGTTCATAACTATTAACATCATATTAGAACTTGCATTTAAAACAAATCACTTCACTAAGATATTTAATATATTTACTCATTCAAAAATTAGAAGTTTCAGTAGTTTAGAATGTTACTACACCTGTTGCTTATCATAACTCAAAATTCACAGCTATTTAGCCTCAAGATGAATATTCACACATATCAGTAATCTTAAAATCTCATAACCTTAACATCAATTAATATCAAACAAATTCACAAACCACCATCTAATATCTCCACTTAATGAAATTCTTAGCAACAGGCATACGATGCATTTTCAATTTAACTTCTATCTCAAACATCCTTTAATAACATCCATAATTAAAAACAATAACTTAGAAGGTGATTAACTATATGCGTTGTGTAGTTTTAGAAGAATTGTTATCCGCAATAACCCAAAAATCTCATTTTCTTGCACAGTGCTTAAGTATTTGATAAGAAAAACAAAGCCAAATTTTGTAAATCTAACACATTTATTAAACAATTATACGAAATTTCAATATATATATAAAATCATTGATAAAAAAAAGAATATCCACATGCTGTATCATCAAATAATCACTTAATAATACATTATCATTATAAGGGTCGACCCTTTCTTAACCAGATCCCTAATTATATGTTCTTTAATAAATTCCAATATTTTACCCTAACAGCCTATTCACTTACTCAAATATTAGACTTATCATTTTTTTTTGGATTATATGAGTGACCATCTCTAATTTAAATTTTAGTTGATGCTTAAAATTTCTTTTATTAATTCTCCCCGTAAATTGTTAAGGTTTTATTCAGTCAATTATATTTAATTAAATCAAACACACCTAACTTCTCATCATAACAGGTGTCATATTCATATGCAATAGATGCTAACACTACTTCTAGACAACATACATTGATTCATACACATTTTACTGATATCAAATCATTTAAAAAACATTTCTGTAAATAACTTAGATATACTATATTCGAAAACAGATGAAATAATTATGGATTTGCTTACACATTCAAAATAATCATAAAATATTAAAATTTGCATGTAAGCATAATGATTTCAGTACTCTAAAATTCTTTTAATTCATACTATATTATTATGCATTTCTAAGATGATTATTTTATTTTAAATTTAACATTTATTCTCATCATGATTCATAAATTTTCTTTTAACAATTTTGATATTTAAGATTTTTCATTACAATTGTTTCGATTTATTGCTTGTTGTCCAAGATATTACATTTTTTGCATTTCTTTTAAATTTATTTTATTTGATATTTAAACTCATTCATTGTATTTCTTACAAATTAAATAATTCAGCATTAAAACTAAGAATTTCGACCTTCCATTTAATCCCTAAGTTACTCCATTCAAAAAATAATTTAAATAAAACTTATCTGTTCATGTTGACGGAGGGAAGGTTCTCTTTTCATCATTTGGCACATTTCAGTTGGCGATCTCAGATATTGGGAAATGTCTGTAACATGTTGGTTTCAATTTCTTCTTTAATTTCCTTAACATTTTATTTTTTTGCACATTTTTTTTTTTGATGGTGTACTCCGCTAATGGGCAAGGTCTTCTACACGATATTTAAATTCTTTCAAAACGATTCTTAACCTTTAGCACATCTTTAATGGCGATCTCCGATACTGGGAAATGTCTGCAGAGGATGGTTTAAATTCCTTCAAAGCACGAGTCACAACACTGTACGCAGGACGATTTTCCACATAACTCCTGAATGTCAATCGTTCGGCATGAAATAAAATTCATAAATATTGGGACGATAGCTTGCCGAGCTCTGATCGCAAGGGAAAATACCCTTTTTTAATCCGCTATTTCCCGCTGCTACCTTCTGCACTCCTCGCCAATCGGCACCAGACGATATCTTTTTTTTTTACTTCGACAGTTCAAAAAAATCCCCCAGCGATGACGGGGATACTACTTCGAGTTCTCTCATCTCTTTATGCTAGACGTTTTACATATTCTTCTCCATGTCAGCCTCTCTAAAAATTCACCTCTTCTAAATTTTAAAAGTCCCCTGTTTTTAGTCAAAATTGGTGTCAGCGTCCGTTCAGGTCAGATCAGCTCAGGTTAGGACACCGCGCTTTGCCTCTCCTCCGCTGGCGAGTTAGGACCATCTCTTATTTTCAATCAAAAAAATCGAGAGTGAGTCTCTGCGAGCGTCTGCGTGTGTCCTCTCTAAAAGTTTTCCACTTCTCAAAACTCTTTTCAGTTCAAAATCGAGAGAGAGTGTCTGCGTCTGCTTGTGTGTCTAAAAAACCCCAAACACCCCTTTTTAAATTTTTCCTGGCGATGGCCTTTACGCCAAAATAGCCAACTTATTAAGTTATCATTGGTTAAAAGTTTTCAAAATCATGCAACCCCTTAGATTAATTCACGACCCCAGATCCCTTTTGTCCAATCGTGGCTAATTCCCAGAGCATCTTCTAGCAAAATCCCACGTGGTCTCTGGACTTTCTTCAGCGAAAAGGGATTAAGGATGTGTTGACAGAAATTGAACAGTAAACCCGTGCGAATCGCACCCAGGTCATAGGTGAAGAAATAGAAATCGTTTGCTCCAGTGCAAATGGAGTAGTAACTTCTAGAATGGAATTTTAAAAGAAAAGTCTTGTCATGGAAGTAGAAATAATTTTTGTCGGAAATGCCTAGAAATTTCGGAAACTGAGCCAAGACAGGGTCAAAGGTTTCTTAACTACTGAATGCAGCTGCAGAAAATGCGTGTGAATCAGAATTTTACCGACAATTTCTAAAAAGATCACCCACGGCTGTTTTTAAAAGTGGAGAGGGAACATTTTTGCTTAGGTCTTTTTTTTTGTTTTTTTTTGTTTACAAGAAAGTAACGAATTGAGAATTCTCAGGCTTCTCTTCGCGGGCGGTGAATGCCCATGGCAGGAACGTCTATTTTTCCTGTAAAGGTTCAATGAACTCTTGCTCAAACTGAGATTTTTACTTACACGAAATTAAAATATTCCTTAATAATAATTTCTTAATTCTTCATTTATTTAGTTGATTACCAAAAGAATAAGATAAACGATTTTTGAAGGATGAAAATAAAATGTGAGAAGAATAATTGAATATAAAAAGAATAATCAATTAATTTACATAACACCAAGGCTGTGTATCAGACCCTTATCAATGCTGTAATTAATCAAGGGATACAATAATCGACTTAAAGAATAGAATAAAAATAAGTAATAGTTAATTAATTCATTAGATTATACACGGCTGTGTAGTTATTTAATTTACGACACATCTTCTAGAATTCCAACAGTCAATTTGAATTTTATAAAAAAATATTCCAATTAAGCTCTACATAATTTAATTAAATGCCAACCCTTTTTTTTAGAATTTAACAATTAAATATTTCAGTTGAATTTTTAGTGATTTATCTAAACTTTACAATAAATACAGTTTAATTTTCACTCCTTTTTAGAATTTAACAATTAAATATTCTAATTGACTTTTAGTGATTTAACTAAACTTTACAACAATACAATCTAATTTTCACTCCTTTTTTAGAATTCAACAAATAAATATTCTAATTGACTTTTAGTGATTTAACTAAACTTTACAACTTAGAATTCAACAAATAATTATTCTAATTGACTTTTAGTGATTTAACTAAACTTTACAACAGCATAATCATTTTTAGTCATATGTTATGACCGACATCACACACACACAATTTAGTGCTATGCAAGAAAATGTAAAGAATAGCATTTCCAATCTTTTTTAATTGGAAATGTTTTCCTTTCACAATTTTAACATACTTTTCACTATCTGGCTATCTCGAATGCATTTTTCTTTGATTTCGTGTAGAATGTGAAGATAACGGTTTGATTAAAACGAAAAAAAGTCAGATAAAAAATTCTCTTATAGTAGTGGGTTTTTTCTTGATAGATGAATCATAAGTATTGAGAACTTGACACTGCACTTTCTTCAATGATGTCACGAAACATGATTAGAAATGTAAGATTAGAAGAAAACGCATTGTAATAATTTTCTTATCTAGCAAAGAATGAAGATATGATTGGCGAAATTTTCTTTTTCCTCAAAGTGTGCATTTACATCATGAAATAGTATATCGGATAAAAATAAATCAACTTCTATACGCTTATTTATATGTTTTTCCTTAAATTATTCATATAAAATATTACGTAGAAGTTCACTATAATGCTTTGATATATTTTTTGTGTCAAACAAGTTTAACCCTTAGAAGCTCGATTTTTTAAAAATTGATGTAAAATTGTTTTTGAAGGGATAAATACTTTGAAAAGTCCTATTTTGTTCTAAGTATGGTTTATGTCTGAAAAACGGTCATTACCTACTGACAATACTGGGCTTTATTTCAGAAAAAAAATTTCCTTTATAAAATTCTATAATATTAAACACGGGTGAATTTTAATAAAAACGGGTGAATTTTAATAAAATGAATAAGGGATTTCCTTCAACATTTGTAAAATAAAATACGGTATTCTAAAGCGTATTAACAAAGAAAAGAAGATGCAGCCTAAAGTGAAAAACATCAATTAATTTTGTTGTTTCATCAGCACCCAGACTGACATCTATATGTTGCAAATTGATTTAATAACATTTTAGTATATATTCATATAACATCAGGCATTAGAGCTTCAGTCTTATTCTCAAGATTTTAGAAGACAAAACTGAGTATGTTGCTTAAAAGCCACACTGGGCATTTAAAGATTAAAACTAAATTGTGAGCCTTTTACCCTTTCCGGGTGTGTGTTGCCATTTGGCAACACCGGAGTAACGCTCTGTCATGTGCATTTCCGAATTTATTTTAGGCTGGAGAGGGTTTGATTGGGCAAAGATGAGAACATGATAATGAACAAATAAATAATTAATGAATAATTTAATTAATCGACTAGTTAAGAAAATAATTATTCTGTAATAAATTAAAAACTTTAAAAATGAATTTTTAATTCAATATTCAATTTTTTATGAAGAATTAATAACTTAATCTAAGGCCGTGGGAATATATTTCCTACCAAATTCTTCGATTTTTACATGCATTTTTTAAGTTGGAGTAAATTCTCACCAAATGTTTCGATGAAATAAAAACCTGGATGTTCCAATTTCTTATCTCAAACCATATCGAAGTGTATTGACTTGTAATTAATTATTAATTAAAAAAATTTATTAACAAAAATAATGTCATCCAATGACTATATGAATTTATTTTCTTAAATTAATCACAATGCCTAAGTTATTTTATTATATCACTATTAGAAAAAAATGGCCTTATAGAAGGTTAAGACTGAAGGGGATAACTGTGAATGATTACTAGTAATTGGGTATATTAATGTAAGTTCAAATTCAAACGATAAAAAATATTAGCAAAGAATGATTGTAACCGTATATGATTGAAACGTCATTTTGGGAGTTTTTAATAATTTCAACATAGAATACTGAGTTTCCGAATTTGTAGGAAGAAACAGGAAAGGAGTCTCCTGCCCATGATTTATTGACTCGCATCCAACTCCCTGATGAAATTGACACAAGAAATTACAAACAAAAAAATCATTAACAACGTTCACCCTCGACTTTCCGTATTCTTTCCCATTATGGAACGTTTCGTTGTAGAGTGAAGAAAACGAGTTTACACTTTGAAAGAGTTCCTCTTCCCTCTGACTAATTGGTTAAAAAATTTGATATAGATCCTGATTTTTTTGTGTCAAGACCACACATCTCCAGAGGCAGAGGCATTTTTTTGATAATGCAAGCGAACAGTTTGGTGCAAAAGAAAGCTACTTTATATAAGGAAAACTGGAACTATCCTGGTTTTCTCCAAAGTGAAGGAAAAGGCCGTTGTAATGTGTAGTTAAAATCAATGATTTCTGTTTTTCTATCAGTAGTACAGATCTTAAACCATATTTCGTCATCGTCCTAAAATTAGAACAGGACACATGAGTGCCATTTTTAAAAAATTATTTTGCATATTTTTATTCAAATTAAAGGGATTTATCATGTAAGAGTCATTAACTATGTATTTGTTTTTATCGCAAGATTAATGTAATGTTGTATATTGTTATTAAATTTTGAAGATGGAGATTTCTATAGAATTTTTTATTTACATTCTCAACAAACCAGTTTTTTAAAGATTTGAGCCTCAAGAAAAACATACATATAAGTGTAGTGAGGCAAATTTAGTATTAAGGAGGACCGCAATGTATAACAAATTAATCTGCAAGATCGTCCGACCTTAACGGAGGACTAACGAGGAAAAGCTGTAAATTATCCAAAACGTCACGAAACAAACACCTACGTTATTGCCCTCTCCTCTGCAACAGCGGAGAATAGTAAAAACATCCCCTTGACAGACTGAAACTTGAACGAAGTGGACCAAGGGTATCAAACTGAAATGCTACAGCGCGCTAAAAAAACAAGGTTTAAGTATATGTGGCCCAAAAAAATAAAAAAAACTCTTCAATATTTATAGAAACATAGGTTTATTCGGAAAATACAGTATAAAAAGGAACAAGACCTCGGCAAATCTAATGTTTTCTTCCACACTCTTAGTATCTATTCTCTGCTGCTATCTCTCCTACTTAGAGGGATATCTTTTCGGCAGTGACAAATTGCAAAATTGATCCAATGCGAATGTATATAATTCTGGATCTGACAGGAGACGTATTTCCATTCATGAGTGAAAAGAATTGCTGGCACCGATAATTTCCAAACCTGGAAATTATTTCATGTGCCAATTTCCGACTGTTTTCAAACCTAGCCGGCAAATATTTTCAAAATTCAGAACTCTAATTTCACTGATTTGGACTTCGAATCCAAACAACATTGGACCTCGATCGTCTCCGTTTGCATATGATTAGGTACTGCTTCTATTGCCGTGAAGCTACTCTACGCTCATACCCAAAATTGCTTATGTGTTTCAGAACTGTGTTTTTATATATTAAAATCTAGAAATGAATATGTTGTAATATGCATGTGTGTTATATTTTGTGATTTTTTAAAAATATTTATGTAATACCATTTTAAATGAATAATTGTGAAAAACGGGGGCACGTGTGTTGGTAAAAAGCGCCTATTCAAAAGCATGTAGTGTACTGAAGCAACGTGAATTCCGGTACAAATGTCCAACATGGTTGTCAGCGAGCAGACATTTCAGGTTTGGGCTGGCTTCCTGAAAGTCTTTCGTCACCCTAATCAATCACAAATGTGATTGGTGACATCACTCATTTTTGTGCTATTTAACCCATATTTTTTCATCCTCCTAAAAATAGGACACCACCTACAAGTGGCCCATATATAAATTTTTTGCATATTTTAATTCTAATTAAAGGCGATTTATTATTGAAGAGCATTTAACTATATGTTTGTCTTTAACGCAAGTCTGTCTTTAATTTAATGTTGGATATTTTTTATTGAATTTTTAAAATAGCGATTTTTTAAAGTTTTGATCTCCAAGAAAAGCATACATATAAACTTAGTGAGGTAATATTCTATCCTTTTATACCAGTAAAAATCATTATCAAAAAATTTATCTAGAACATAAATTTTCTTGCATTTTTGACTGTCCTAAAAATAGAACGACGGTACAACCCATTACTACCCAACCCCATCAGTTAGCAATGGAGATAGCTCTTTCTTTCTTTGTTGCATTCCAAGCATTACTACTCTACAACTAAGGTAGGCCTCTAACAGTTTGTATGACAGGTACATATCACGTGCCATACATGGAGGGGGTTAAATTTTTCTCAAACAACAGATCATGAAGTCATTTTCTATCTTAAAATTCATCGAAGCTGACCGGGTTTCTCTCGTTTTATCGCATGCTTGAAATTTTGTGTTCCTTTGAAAATTATTTTGCTGTCAGTATTTTAAAATTTTATGTAAATTTTTAACTGCGCAAGAAAGACGTCGATTTTTTGTGGACATTAGATGACTGTGATTTAACCCTTTGCATTCCGAAGAGTAATTAGATGTATAGTTATTCATTGATTTACAATTGGTCATATTATTATTTTGGAACGTAAAAAAATAAGTTTGTGTAAGTTCATTTTTCCTGAAAAATTATTCTACAGCTTCTTTATTTTTTAACCATCGAAATAAAAAAAATGTCAAAAAGATGCACCGTCTAGAATGATGACTGAGAGTCACCTCTGGAGTGCAAAGGGTTAAAACAGATGGGCAATGAGTTAAGGATTTCACCTCTAAAATCCGATGCACAGATCGACACTGAATTGATCGATGATCTATCTACAGGAAGATAGGAAAAACATCGCTTGATAAAGTACTTTCTAACAGGTTGTGGGTACGATTGAAATTTTAGTTTCAAATAGAAATGAAGAATATCATGTAAATACCAAATGGGAAATGTGATCCCGAGTTTGAACGTGTTACGCAGGTATTTCCTCAATAGGCAGTATTAACCATCACAGATTTTGTTGCTTGTAAATCTCCTATTAAACTATTTGAAGTTGATAGAACTGACGGTTGTAGAACCAATTAAATATTCCAGGTAAAAGAATAATCAGATTCAATCATACATAACAGTTGATTATTTGAGATTTTCTATTCCAAGGAAACTATCTTCCAAAAAAATTGAGTGTTTAACAGGTTAATGAAGATTCTCCGAAGCTTAATAATCAACATGTTATTGCAAAAAAACCCAGAAAACCGGTAAAAAAATGCCAGCTAAGAACCTCTGTGTCAAAACCAACAACTCTCTGAAAAAATGCATCATCGGACTATACTTAAGATGCTTTCTCCCATTCCACCTGAATAAGAACGAATAGCAGTGTCCTGTTGTCCTATTTTTGTACCATTGTCCATTGTATATTTGTACTATTGTCCTATTTTTAGGGCAGGCGGTACCGATCAAACCAATAAAAGTTTGATAAGTTTTCTTATTTTATGTGTATTAATAGGCATAGAGAGAAACATATGTTTAAGATTTTATAAAAAAATATTAATTTTTTCAATGCTTGGTACGATATGGGTTAAAATAATAATAAACGTTTATCATTCTAAGAAGGGGTGATAAAAGATGGATCAATTAATAATACACCAGGAAATATTAGGATAAAATTATTTCCAGAACGCCTTTCTTATTTGACTGGATACAATGGCTTAAAATTGTTGATTATAATCAAGTATATATTTTTTGTATATAACCACAAAAGGATCCAATGCATATACTTAAAATTGTCTACAATGACTTTTTTATTGAAATATACTGAAAAAATAGCCAATGTAAAGAATCATACCTATGAGGTAACTTTGCAACAAAATTTCGAAAGACGAAGGAGAGAAGAAAATCAAAAGAAACTTTCTCTTAGGGAAATACATGGAACAAATCTCGAAATTCTCTCGGAGTCATGAAAATCGGTGCAAAGATATGGTACACATTTAGACAAAGACATGCCGGATCAAATTATTTGATGCAAAAATTTGGGTTTCCTTGATGGAAGCATTTTGAGATTGTAGTTCATTAATTACGATAATTAACTCGGCTTTCTCAATAAACCTTTCTGTTCGAATTATTTCCATAAACATTAGTTTTAAGGAGATGTGATAATAAAATTTGTAGAGTTGTCCCTTTTATTTCTTGGCGATTGTACAGTGTATCGAGCGGCTTATTACGCGGTGTGTCTTTTTAAATTCGTAAATTAAGATTTTCTTGTAGAAGCCTTACTACTTTAATTTTGAACTGCCTTTGTATTAACTTATTTTAAATTTCTATTCATTGTTAACATCTTAGTGCGTCAAAATATTTTTCTTATTTGAATAATGACAGTTATTAGCAAATATCTTATGATCCGATAAATTTATTTATAACTAATGTTAAATGATCAAATTAAATCAGGTAAGATCAGGTATTTTAGAACACGATGGATCCGAATATTTTAAAAGAAACTATATTTAACTTTTCTCAATTTTTACTAGGGAATTCGAATTTCATAATTTAAGTATCCCTAAATATTTAAGTCTATACTATTCCTTGTTAAATATTTAATAGTTAGCTTGAATTGAGATATTTTTCAGAAAATAAGAAATAAAAAAATATGAATATGTATTAAAAGTTCATTTTGTTATGTAGTTATATCGGCTATTTAACGTGAGTATGTTTTGTTTACTGTTCACATTCTGAGAAATTCACATTTTACACCTAGCACCCTGTTATCTGAATTTAAACGCGCCGATAAAAAGAATTAGATTACTAAATACCAGTATGTCTTTGAGCTTACTTGATATATTTCCAAATATATTTATCATATTAGTTGATTTTGTTTCAATCAATATTTTTTTCAAAAAAAATATTAATGAAATAAAAAAGAAAGTGAAATCCATGAGGATATTACCTTATCTTTCAAGAATGGAAGAGGAAGATGAAATTGAATATTTAAAAAAAAATAAAAACTGTTTGAATTTGAAGATAATAATGTAAACTACTGTAGGAAATTATGCATAAAAATATTTTTGAAAACTTACTAAAATTAAGTGGTAAACCGAACAGTTACTAATTTAATAACACTTAAAAGATAATTTATTAGTTTTTAGATGGCTATAGTAAACTTCAAAAATTAAATCCTTTCGAGTTGCACATTCCCAGCCTTCAAAGCATATTTGTGCCAAATTTGGTAGATCTCGTTCTAATGAGTTTAATGATTTGTCCTATAGAACGTCTACTGATATACCCACAAACAGACACATATTCGCTTTTCTTAGTAGAGATGGCATGAAAATAGAGCTCAGAGCTAGTTTCTGACTTAATATTAACGTAAGAGCCCTAAAAGCTGTATTCCTCTTTTCTTCGAACTGTAGATTTTCTTTACATTCAAATATACTTAAAAATTTATGAAACAGCCTTTTATTTTAACCTTCAAAAAAGAGTAAATGTATTTTAACATGCTTGAATGTTTAACGTGTTATTTACATTTTAAATGGAAAAAAGGTGAGAAATATGCTTAATCATATTTTTTAATTCGTCTAATCTTATATTTAAGTTGCAAAAGTAAGATAAAAATTAAAGTTACAAAAAATAAGATAATATTCAGGCCACTAAACATTAATCAATGGAGATCGTAGACATAGATAACTTTTGGTTATATCTTTTAATAGAAGAATTGATGTTTGACAAATTTTTGCTGTTGTATAATAACAAGCTTCATACTTGTATCAAAGCTAAAGCTTCAGTAACATTAATTTCAGCAGAAATATTTTAGATAGAATTTTCTGTTATCTTTTCGTTTGATTTCATTTCAGACTTATTAGAGAGGAAATTTTAACACGGTCCAAGAATTCCTAACATTAAAATTCGAAGATGAATTCAGGAAAATTCATGTTGAGCATAGCGGATTACATGGTCTTTGTCGTAATGCTAGTCGTGTCTGTTGGGATCGGCATCTTCTTTCAACTCACAAGCAAAAAGAAAACCAACGAAGAATACCTTCTAGCCGGAAAAGACATGTCCATTTTGCCCGTGGCCTTTTCTCTGTTTGCCACTTTCATGTCTGCCACCACTTTGATGGGCATCCCGGCAGAGATGTACCTCTATGGCACGAATATGGCCTTCTTGAACATTGGTTTCATTATAGGACCCATCATCACTTCATACGTTTTCTTACCCATCTATTTCGCCAACGACGTGTCGACGGCTTATGAAGTAAGTAATGGATTAAGATAATTTTGATCTATAATTTACACAAGATTTAATCTGAGCATGAAGCAATGATCACAAAACATTAATTTGCCCCATTTTTTGCAAACTAATACTTATTATGAAGTTAAAAACTGGTAAAGGCCTTTATCATATCTGATTTTCTTTAATATTTATTGCGTACTCAACAAAAATAGTAATCATAAGCAAACAATAATTAGACGAAACAGCTGCATTTCTTTCTAAAATATTTAAAGATTCATATTCTTTATTCCATAGAATTGTCTACAAAATGTATTAAATTAGAGAAAAGCATATATCTTATACTTTATCATGACTATATCTCCAAAGCTGTATGAAATCAAGTTATTGTATGTAAACAACATAGAATACCTGTTTGCTGAATATCAACTCGATTTAAATTTATTGTGTATTTACTGTAACGTTATATGCACTCTTTGAACTCAGGACAAGCAAATCGGTGCTTGTTCATTTAATTCTATGCCTATGCATTTAGGTGTGTTGGCACATACATAAGAGTTATTTTTAAATGTGCATAAGACTTTTCTTTGAAGAGCTGATATTTTTTTACATTTTTTTTTCTATTACAAGCTTACTAGGTAAATTTTAATTTGAAAATACTTATATGAAACCTGCATAATACAGGATCGAAAAACAGATACGTTTTATTGATTTTAAGATTTTTTCTTTAGGTAATGACATAATTATGTGACAGTGTCTAATTAATCATTATCAGAAAGATGTAAATGATAAATTTTAAAATTGTATTATTTTACTTGGGATAAATTAATGAACATTATGCATAAATATTTTGTATTGGTGTGAAAAAGGGTTTACGATTTTGCTAAGTGTGGTTTCGGCTTTAAAGCTCCTGTTTTATACCACCTACAATTTCAGAACTTAATGTTATCCTATGAAGATTAATACCTCAACCGTTGCTCGCTTTTCTATTGTATTTAAAACACCATAATTAAGTTAACTTCAAAGTAAAATTAAAATCAGAGAACAAATATCTTTTTATATCTTTGGTTTTATTTAATTTTTAGAAACTTTTTTAAAATCCAAAAAGTTATTTTTAAAAACTTTTTTACATAAATACCAAAGATTTTTAAAATATAGTAAAATATCAATTTGTGGTATATTCTTGTTGAAAACTATTTAAGAGTTTGTAATACCTATTGACTTCTTAGACAAAACAAAAATGACACAATGGAATGCATTCGATTCATCCACGGAAGTGAAATGTAACTGTCCTATAAATAGGACACTGGGCGTTAACGGGTTAAATGCTTATTATGAAATGTGTTTGAAAATGTAAAATTCTTTAAGATTATATTGCCCAGACAAAGCTTTTATTTATTATGAATTCGTAACTACTCCACTATAACTCTAAAGGTTTCTCAATAAGTTAAAAACAAGAAGGGGAAGAGTTAAAAGTTGTTATGTGTATGGTGTTTGGTTGGGGCCTTAGGGGCTATGCGGTGGAAGTAGTTGTACTCATCCACAAGAAGAAGTAAACAATATCAATAACAATATACCTTTTGCGCGCAACGCAGCAGCATCCAGTTATTGCATTAAAAGTATTGTCTATAATCAACTAACCAATTAAGATACAATCAAACAATAAAATCATGCTTCAATAAAAATTATTACACATATACGAACATGATACGAACTTTTACAGGTATATAAAAAGAAATATTGAGAAATATTTGGAAAAATCAAAGATACAAACGTAATCGGGCGCAACTCATCTACCTGATTAACCTGCCCCTCACGTACATCAAAATAGCGCTGGAGAAAAAACCGCGATACCCTAGAGTGAGTGGTAGGGAGTCATAAAGCAACAAGAGATCTCGCATATTTCTCGATAAAACTCGCACTTAGGCACAAAAAAAATGCGGGTGTTTCATTTTACAAATTATATGCGTTGAACGGAAGGTTAAAGGTTCACTTCAAGCAAATACTATGTTCTTATTTCGACTGGAATCTACATGAGTTTTTAATTATTCTGTTTGTTTTTACAGTACTTAGAAAAACGATTCGGAAAAATGACAAGAAAAATCACTTCAGCACTGTTTGCTATTCACAGAGTAAGTGTTCAATCCAAACTATTATTATAAGACTAATTTTAAAAACTGTTCCATTTTTCTCTCACTACTCTAAAAATTTGTAAAGGTCTCCATTTTTGAATGAAAACCAAAATTAAAACAGCTTCTAACGTCGTTCTAGCCGTCTTCCACATAATTCATAACCACATTGAAAATTTTAAATTTTGAAAAGCAATGTAGAATGCTATCAGAAATATGAATTTTAAATGTATGAATTTAACGTATTGTAACAAAACTTAAGAAAAACAGTACCATGAATAGGCATATCTTATTAATATGCGCTTCATGTGTAAAAATTTCAAATAAAAACATAGAAGCGAATTATTTAATATGTTTCGAAGAATTCAAAAAAAAAATTGATAAGCATGAATTTAATTCATTTTATCACGTATAAAAATTATATGGATACAACATCTTTCCCAGACTTATGTTGTCTGACAGTTCTCACGGTTTTCATCTAACAATGCTTTAACCCTTTATAACGCCTTGGGTAGAATACTTTCCACCAAATTCATCAATATTTAAATGCAATTTTTAGTGGTTGGCTTGAGCCAAATTTTTTGATGAAACAAGAACCTAGAAGTTTCAATTTCTTATCTCAATCCTAAACAAAATGTCTTGACTTGATAATTAATTATTAATGAAAAAATTAATTAACAAAAATTAATGTGGTACAATAAGCTAAATGAAATCCTTTCCTTAAATGAACCTCAGTCTCAAAGTTATTTTATTTTACCTCTACTAGAAAAAAATGGCCATTAAAAGGTTAAGCAATTTCAGTACTCATAAATACGTAGGTAAATAAAAAATTATGTGCACTATAGCTAGGAAAAAAATAGTTCTAACGAGAAATTTGTCTGCTGATCCCGCATACATAGAATTTGTAATATTTTGACCAAATGATCGAAGTTTCATAGATAATCACTAGCGGTTAAGTTTTTAACCAAAGAATTTAGTCAATTACAATCGTTCCATTGGAGTTTAACCGTTTTAATAACTTTTTTACTTACTCGTATACGAAGTATGCAAAGAAAAAGTATTGTAATCGTCAAAAAATTCGAACTCGAGATTTTGACGAATCTCCGCGTTTTAGACCTCCCCGAGTCGGAAAAACACAATTTTGGAATTCTGTCTGTCTGTGTGTTTGTCTGTGTGTCTGTGAACACAATAACTCGAAACCTATTAGAACTTCGGGGATTAAATTTGGCATGTGGTCTTTAAACACAATTTTTAGGTTTCTGTCAAATTTTGGACAAAATCCGTCAACGGGAAGTCTGTCTGTCTGTCCGCGGCAATATGAACAATATAACTCAAAAATTTGAATAGCTAGATGAATAAAATTTGGTACACAGTTTTATCGTCATGAATATAGATTCGTATAAAGTTTTGGACCAAATCCGTCGAAGGGTTGACTGTCTGTCGGTCTGTATAATCGCATACTTGTAAAAATTATATTTCATAAGCCCTTTGGCTTAGATAAATAAAACTTGGTATCACGGATGCTAACATTAATTATAGATATGTGCCCAACTTTCATTTCAATCGGTTAAAAATCAGGTGTTCAAATTGCATATTTATTTTTTTTTTTTACTTTTGAAACGAATAAGTTGTCTCCAGGAGCACGCGTACTGGAAGCCATCCGTCTGCACGCACTTTGTCCTTGAGCCGGCAAGAGCGGAAACGGTACACATTTCTTTGAATCTGATTATTTACCTAAATCTTTTAAAATCACTATCATCTACAATGAAAAACCTACTGATAGTCATTGGATTCTGGGTTACAGTAGGTTCGAATTTTTTTTATCACGCGGGGGGAGGGGCGGTTTCATATAGGCGTACTGTACTCGAGTAGAGCACCACTGTAACTTTGGAGGCATCTGATTGGACAAGCGAACCTGAACTTCTCTACATCGCAACAACAGTGAGACATTCGTATCTTGTTCATAGTTCTTAAAACTCTAAATTCTAATTTTTTATTAGATATTGCCTGAATTTTTTTCCAGAAGGGGAATCTTTCTTCTTTTCAATTTAATGTCGTTAGATTTGCTTTAAATTCTTTCTTTGCGAACATATTGTCATGCATTTTTTTGCCGCTTTTGTATATCGTCATGTTTTAAAAATGTGTAACAAATGGCAGCACGGTAACTTGCACATTTATAGTAATACCTAAAACATTTATAGTTAACTCCTCTAATATTTTTTGTCTTTACACTCGTTCTAAAACTGCTTTAAAAATTCTTTCTAAATTCCACTTCAAAATTTAATTTTAATAACTTTTTACAAAACTCAATGTTGGTTAAAAAAATACTAAATTTTGCTTGAATCATTGAAATACGATTTTCAACCTTTTATTGAAATAAGACAAGTTTTTTTTAACAACCTTCCTTTTTCAAAAGTCGTTATCGAGTGTCATAATAAAAGGTTGGTTCAATGTACTTTTTTAACTCCTGTTAGAAAATCTTGATGAGCACTACTGTTAGAGATCTTGATAGTCATTCACTGTTTTGTATTTTTATTCATCTTAACCATGTAAACAATATTTAAAACACGCGTTTTATTTTTAATCATTTGCAAATATTGTAGTTGGTAATATTTTTTATCTGTTGCTGTATTAATGAAACAGTGAAATCATACTAAGTATTTCGTTTGCATGAGTTTGTGAGAAAGTCAAGAGAATACATAATTAACCATTATTGAAAATAAAATGTAATGACACGAAAATAAATTTATTTAAAGTTGTTTTACTTCGGAGCAAAAATTTTGTAAAGGTCATGTTAGAAATTACACTGCTAAAATTGCGTGAACATAAAGCTAGTATTCATAAATTTCTATAGACAAATTGAGATTTGCAATAATTACAGATTTGTCTTGCTGGTTTATGACAGAAAGACATCTTAATTAAATTTTAAAATATTGAGTTTTTGAAATAAAAATGTGAATAAAAAACATTAATAATCATTTTTTAAAAATTTAAATTAATACAAAAAAAACAATTTTACACCGAGTATAGACAAAAAGCAATGTAGTAAAACGCATGAGAACTTAGGACTCCAAGAAAAAGAAACACTACCTCTCTGAAAATATAAATTTAAGTAAGCCAAATGCTAAATTACATGGCTCCGGTCATTAATTGCCAATTCTTAAAAAAATTATAGCTTGAATGCCAAATTCAGTGTATCAAACTAATAATTTAGCTATTTGATTTCCAACAACAACATTACTAATATAATAGCCCAGATCTGTCTTTCGGTGACGTTCTGACGTCACTAACAATAAAATTCGCGCCAGAGCACTACGAGACGTTAAACAACATCATTTGATTTTTCCGTTTTTCATGTTCAGTTCAAAAGCAGTTAGCTCGTATTTATATTTTCTTAATCAATTATGGATAAAGTATTCGTAAGATTTCAGAGATATAATTAAATACAAAAAAGATTCATTTACTTTAAAAGCTAAAATTTCTAACCTGACAGCTAAAAGTTCAAACTAATTGGACGCTCAGAGGGTTAAAGGAGTAATTGTCGTCCTAATTTCAAATTTAAAAACTCTAAAATAGTGAAATAAAATTTATCTCATTGTGATCAATAGTTCATGAGAAATTTTAAATTATATTAATCATATATTTCAAATTAATTTCCGTTTTTTAATAGAAAGTAGTAAATCACGTCAGTGGTATATCATGCGAGTGATATAGTTTGGATGCCACGTCGCATCTGATTATTTATTGCAATCGTGATGATATACACTGGCATACAAACGTTAAGAAACATTTCATAAAATGCGAGAAATTTGCAATGAATACGAAAACTATGTTTCGAAAATAGTTCTGGAGAATCGTGTTACATTCAATAGAGTATCATATACAAATTGCAGTGAAGATTCTGTCACGAGGGCAATTGGGGGGGGGGCCACTAGAAAGGGATGAAGGCGAAAATGGAGTTTCACCCATCCTGTTTCACAGAAAGCTGATAACGAGATGTAACTTTTATTAATGGTTATGGATTAATGTGCACAATATTTACATGCATTTTCGTAAGCATAGCACAAATATTCTGGAAGATATAAATGTTTCTTTAAAAAATCCCAAATTTTTCCGCATGTGTTTTGCTTATAACATACAGAGTTTACTTCCAAATTATTCGAAATTTGCAGAACACTTGAAAACATGTTACAGAAGTATTGTATTTAACTTTGAAATTAATACGTTGAATATTACAACAAATATGAGTGTTTGTACTAAATAATTTTTTACTGCGCATGTACGAAACGCAGCGGAATTTTTCTTTCATAACTTCAATGCCAAATATATAGAGCAACAATAAAAAAATTCCAGTTGAATCCTATTAAAATTCAGAAAGCTGTCTGCATTTCATTGAGCTGAATTTCAATTTCTCTTTAAGAGAAGCTAAATGATGAGGGTTCTTACACAAACTGATATTTTTTAAATTTCAATCTTCGAACATTAACATTGAATTTTAGTAAATTGAATATTCTGAATATCATGAACACTTATAAATTAAATACATTATTTAATTGCATTTTCTCGAATACCATTCGAAGATTAAAGTTTAAAAATATCAGTTAGTGCAAGAACCCTCATCATTTAGCTTCTCTTAAAGATAAATTGAAATTTACCTCACTGAAATGCCGACAGCTTTCTGAATTTTATTGGGATTCAACTGGAATTTTTTTAAACTAGGGGGCTCTGCCCCCTGCTCGCTAATGCTCGCCAACCCCCAGAAGGATTGCGTTGCAATCCTCCCAGGTTTGCTACGCAAACCCTGCTCGCTTCGCTCGCTATAATGAAGACACTGTGTGTCCTAGAAGTTATTTTAAAATCTTCATATATATATATATATGAATCGGCTTTATTTTGCTTCTGATGCTTTAACTTAAATCAGCACAGAATAAAATTTTTTAGCCTCAAAAAAGATATTTTTCTTCAAATAGAACTTACAAAGTAAAGCTGATTTCCTTTTAATGCTTTCACCTTAATAAAGAAGGAATAAAATTTTTTGGCCCTGAAAAGGGCCGTTTTTTATATAGTGAAAGCATCAGGAACCTCCCCATAAACACAGTTAAATATTTCACATTTTGGAGCTACCACAGAAACA
>BGPR01015855.1:21334-35829 GCA_013235015.1 Araneus ventricosus | reverse complement strand
TCGATGTACTTCGTTTGGGTACGTATTGCTCAATTAGTGTTTAGTAATGTATTATTTTTATATAATATGTTTATTTACTTTGTGCTAAAAGTGTAACTTTTTACTCGTGCTTTATACATTTTTTAAACCTTTTTTTTCATTTTTTTGTGAAAACTTTTTTTATAATATCTATTTTTATTTCCTTTTTTGAGTTAGTCAATCCAATTTAAAATCGTTGATACTTATTTAAAAATTGGCGTTTGAGTGCAATGTATTCAATTTATAGTTCCATGTACAAAGTGAAAAATTTAAAGTTCCGTGTACAAAGTGAAAAGAGTTTATAGTTCCGTGAACAAAGTGAAAAAAATTTGGGCAAAGTATCTTTATAGTGCAAAGATATTTGAATTATGACAAAGTATTCGAATTATTATAAAGTATTCAGAAATATAGTTCTATGATCCAAGTGTAAGTATCAAATTTATAGTGCAAAGTATTCGAATTATATCAAAGTATCCAATTATAGTTCAAATGTACCAATGCATACTATAATTGAAATTCAATTATATATTTCCCTTTATTTTGTATATTTCGTAATGCATTTTTTTCTGAGTGGATTTTGCAATATTTTTACTCTGAGAGAACGAGAGTAGTTGTTAAAAGTAAAGTTATGAAGTAACAAACCAAAATTAGTGTCAATTGATTCATCAGTTCTGTTTTTCATGCTTTTTACTTTCTCGTATACGAAGTATACAAAGAGAAAGTATTGTAATCGTCAAAAAATTCGAACTCGAGATTTTGACGGATCTCCACGTTTTAGACCTCCCTGATTCCGAAAAACACAATTTTGGAATTATGTCTGTCTGTGTGTGTGTCTGTGAACACGATAACTCGAAAACTATTAGAGCTACGAGGATGAAATTTGGTATGTGGTCTTTAAACATAATTTGTAGGTTTCTATCAAATTTTGGACAAAATCCGTCAACGGGAAGTCTGTCTGTCTGTATGTTCGGGGTCATGCGAACGCTATAACTCAAAAACTTGAAAAGCCAGATGGATAAAATTTTATACACAGTTTTATCGTCATGAATGTAGGAACGTATAAAATTTTGGGCCAAATCCGTCAAAGGGTTGACTGTCTGTCGGTCTGTATAATCGCATACTTGTTCAGTTTTGAAACTAACTCCCTGCGCATGCCTACTAGTGGCAATGCCTGTGCAAGGAAGGGGCGCTCCGAAACTTGGCAGTTTGCCAAAAACCAATTCTGGCGCGATTTTGTAAGGAAGCAAACATTTAGGGAGTCTCGCCAGGTCCTGTTGCGCAAAAGAATGCGCAGGGGATTTGAATTTGTTTTGATCCTTCAAACCACGCGTGGTTCCAACTTTGGTTTACTTGCGACGGAAGTTTATTTGACGTCTTTTATTATTCTAGTTTTCTCTACATGTGTTAGGAGTATACGAGAAAGTTTAGGGGAGACCACTCCCGCTGGTTTAATTTCTTAAGAACTCTGCCAATGTGCATGATATTTTCAATTACAACTATCGGTAGTAAATTTGTAACAATCAGATCGGAGATATTGCTGGCAAGCTAAAAGGCTGCTTAGATGTGCGCAAATCTTTTAGTAACTTACATTAGATAATTGAAATTTGGTATGTGGTCTTCTAATTTATCCACGCGGTGGGAGGGGAAACAGTACTTTTTGGGGGAAGTATACGACTTATAAAGTATATAACTTTTCCAAAAGTGTACTACAGATACAAGTTTTTTTCCCACTGATTAAGTCGACATTTATCTAATATTCTGAAGTGAAATTTTACAGAAATATAGCTTTGTTTTTAAAAGAATTAACTGAATTTCTCTGTGAATTTTTCAAAAAATTTCGTTTACTAACACGGTTCTATTAAAAATATTTTTGGAATATCACAAAAATTTCATTTCAGCATATACATTTATATAAATAGAATAGGTGGTAAAAATTTAAAGAGTAATTTAAAACTCCCTTACCTGTATTTTCAGCTGAAAAGCTGTGATTCCTGTTGGTATTTTTCTTTCCTTAGCACAAGTTTTTTTGTGCATTTGAGGAAATGTTCTAATCACTAATAGCCTTCTCAGAATGTATATAATAGTTAATTTTCTTTCCTTTTGAAAAATCTATTTAATTGTGGCATAATTAAACTTCCCAATAAATGATTAAAAAGAATCAAAAATTAATAATCAGATTTAACAGAGTAAAAAAGCGAAGGTGAATTACAACTTTCGAAACGAACGATTTGAAAGAAAAATGTGATTGAAACTGGTAGAAAGAATGTTAAAAAATGTAAAGCCAAGAAGCATTCAAAAAAAAATTACAGTTAAACTTCCGCTTGCTCGCAGTCAAATAATAAATAAAACTTGAGGCTTTTCAGATGCCTCGTTGGTTTAAAGGTCCAATGTTTACATTTTCACCAGTCAAAGTGGGCGTGGCACATTATTTAAAGGTCTGTTTGGTACTTTTCCGTCAGCCGGGCGCAAATGTTGCCAATTGTGAACCAAACGCGAGCCAAGTCGCCAGGAGAATGGTTGTAAGAAATTTGGCGGAATTCTACATTATTTGGCGATTTTTCGCTTGAGCCCGGCTAACGGAAAAGTACCTTTTTTTAAAATTGTACTTTTCCGTTAGCCGGGCGCAAATGTCGCCAATTGTGAACCAAACGCGAGCCAAGTCGCCAAGAGTGAAGAGATTTTCCGTTAGCCGGGCGCAAATGTCGCCAATTGTGAACCAAACGCGAGCCAAGAGAAAGGTTGTAAGAAATTTGGCGGAATTCTACATTATTTGGCGATTTTTCGTTTGCGCCCGGCAAACGGAAAAGTACCGTCTGTTTATATTTTTTTAAAGTTTATTTTAACTTACTTCTAATATGAGTTCGAGCAAAAGACTTCTATCGTTGGAAAGGTCTCGAAATGCAGATTTCAAATATATATTAAAAAAAAATCGAAATTTTGAAACAATATAGGATACTGACTTCCCTTAACCGAAAACGGTTTTTTTTCGGTTATTTTTTGTTCTGGAAATAACTGGTTATTTTTTAAATTCAATAACCTTGTGAAAAACCGGATCGGAAGATAGACTCGATTTCAGGTTCAATTATACTGTAAATTTACCAAGTTATGAAATTTTGAATTTCATCATCTTAGGGCAATGAACGACAACCGCTTCCTCGAGGCGTCTGTTGGTTGGCGGATTACTGAAAGATTACTGAACAGATAAATATTGGCCAATAGATTAATTTCCTGTCAAAACAATATTAATAAAAACATTTTGTCTACATTGGTTTTTTTTAGCGGTTATAACCTCCAGGTTAAACAGGAGATGAAAAATGACGGTTATTTTCGCAATAACCGCCATCCCTACCTTTCAGATTCAAACCAGCGGGAGTGTTCTCCCCTAAACTTTCTCGTATACTTCCCCAAAAAGGTGCCGTTTCCCCTTCCCCCGCGTGGCTAAAAAAATTCGAACCTACTGTTACCCAGAATACAATGACTATCAGAAGGTTTTTCATTATAGTGATTGAAAAATATCTAGGTAAAGAATCCAATTCAAAGAGATGCGTACCGAATAAAATGCATGTATCACACATTTCCACTCTTACCGGCTCAAGGACAAACTGACGTAAATCGCTACTCCGTAATGAAATTCCGTTCCGATTCTTTCGCGTGCACAGAAGATTGCTTCCAGTACGCATGCGCGTGGAGATAACGGATTCTCTTCAAAAGTAAATTATACAGACCGACAGACAGTCAACCCTTTGACGGATTTGGCCCTAAATTTGATACGGACCTACATTCATGATGATAAAACTGTGTACAAAATTTTATCCATCTAGCTATTCAAGTTTTTGAGTTATAGTGTTCGCATGACCGCGGACAGACAGACTTTCCGTGGACGGATTTTGTCCAAAATTTGATAGAAGCCTACAAATTATGTGGAGCAATATCTGCTGCGATAGAGGCCCAGTATATTATTTACAATCCCTGTGTAAGGCTTCTACTACGGTTTTGTCTTCGTATCCAACCCATTAGGAAGGTTTCGTCGTCCTTACCTTCATTTTGGTCCATTTCCATCACCACCAGGCTGTTTAAGACAATTGAGATTTTAAAAAATGAAGCAACACCTGCTGCAAATAAATTAAAGAATGATGCAGGAAAAAAAAATCACAGGTTTTCTTAAATATCTTTATTGAAAAGTTACCAAATCAATTCATTCACTTTATTTATACAAAATATGTTGAGGCAAAGAAGTAAAGCCTCGATAGCTACAATACAAAATTTAAGGCTGCTTAAATATTTCAGAAAGAATCGCACTTCCCCAGCTATACATCGGATTGGCGGGTGATGAACACACCCACCGCTATGTCGGGCGGTTGCCAATAGAATTAAATAAAATATGATTTAGTGAAACCTCTCGAAGCGGAACTCATCTCAGCTGCCACTTTTGCTTGGCCTTGAACTTTTGGCAGATATTTACAAAGGACTCGATTGTCGCCGTCGAGGTTGTAGGCTTGGAGCGGTCGTGAATGTGGGGATTAACGTTATAAAAACTCCTAGGATTGGACACTCAAGCCCCTCTGAGTGGCAAGGGTTGTGATAACCATAGTGGCCGTTGTGACGAATTCCTTTTGCAGAAAGATTCTGTTGAAACTAATTTATTTTAAATTCTTTTAAAATGTTACTCTTGAATATAAAAATACATGAGTTCATTGATTTAATACATTAAATTTTCTCAAAATTAATTTTTGTGCCTTTCAGGCGATAATTTGGACTCTAACGAAGAAGCTGCTGATATGGATTGCGACAATCAGTAAATGAAACTTACAGCCCAACATATGTTGGGAAAAATATATGACATTACTGCCTCAACAACTGCCGATGAAACGAATTGGAAATTTGATTAACAAATTAAAAAATAAAAATTTAAAAAATGTAACATCTGAAAAACAGATAGATCTAAGCAATAACAAACTGCATTATGTTATCCGTTATATAAAGAAATAACTCAATTACGCTAGCAGCGTATCAAAAACTGCAATTGCTTAAGGAAGAATAGCCTTTAAAAAATCGTGGCTTTGAAATAGTTACGGATTCAAATACGAAAAATAACCAGATATTTTCTATGTAAGACGTTTATTAGTAGAACACTGAACTAAAACTTAAACAAAACTCTCGTTCAACCAACAGTTATAAATGGTTACAGTTAACATACATATTTATACAGGGTTCCCACTTATATCCGTTACACCCTCCCTTAGCTTCTAAGCGGTTACAGCTTACGCCATGAAGTTGGTGTCTAGGGATAGTAAAAAGGCTATGCGCTACTCGATGAGACAACATACAACGCCATCTATCGGCAAATTTTGGAATTAGTGGTCCTATCTCGTAAATGCTGAAAAATACGAGAAAAAAGTCAATTAGAAAGTTGTAGAGCACTCTCAATTTAGTACGAAAAGATACCTTGCGCACATTAATACTCAAAACAGAATGCAAAAAATGAACATTTGTTTGGTCACTATTTTTTTGGTTTTTTTTTACACGAAAATTGTCATGTCGTAAAGAGTGGAAGAAAGAAACTGAGACACGTTCCTGTCTTCTGGATCATTTTATATTGCTCAAAATGCTCTCCGTTAGCCACTATACATTTGCACTCTGGACTGGATTTCTCGCTTCGCTCGCGTTTCACTACGCCATAGTGTTGAAAATCACAATCAAACAAATGTTCATTTTTTACATTCTGTTTTGAGTATTAATGTGCGCAAGGTATCTCTTCGTACTAAATCGAGAGTGCTCTACAACTTTCTAATTGACTTTTTTCCTGCATCCTGTACCGTTTATGAGATAGGACAGCAAATTCCAAAATCTGCCGATAGATGGCGTTGTAAGTTGTCTCATCGAGTAGAGCATAGCCTTTTTACTATACCTAGACACCAACTTTAAGGCCTAAGCTGTCACGGTTTAGAAGTTAAGGGGGGTGTAACGGATTTAAGTGGGAACCCTGTAAATAGCGTGCACAAATACTTAACACCTGAATTAATACAAAAACGCTCCGTGGATATGACATCCTCCATATATATATATATATATTTTAAATTAGAAATCCTCAATAAAGTAGTTTTTTTTGTTAAGTCTTGAAATTCACTTTAAGAAATTCTGCATCAGATTTGTTTTAATATGTATTTTGTTTTCTAAAAATAGAAACTTTTCAGAGCATCTAAACTCTCAGAAAGGCCGTTTTTGCTTGGAGCAGAGGAGAACAGGTTTCACTGTATTAAAAATACTATACGATAACCACCGCTCAGGATGGATGGTTAGATTATATGACGAGCACCGCACAGGATGAGTGGCTGAAGACACTGATGCAGATGTTAACACTGCTGTTGAGACCAATCTCTCGGGTGTGGCTGCTATTACACTAACCTTGCCTAACAAAATAAGTTTTGTGTCAGTAAAGGAATGAATTGTAACCAATTATGAAACCTTATAGAAGGGGCATCGCTTTCTGTCAACTGGAACCATCTCCTATGCGGATCTGAAAGACAAAATGAGGAAAATTCATTGAGCAGTTTAACCAAAAAAATTGTAAAAGAAAAAAATGTACAACAAAATTTTACGTTTAAAAAGAGGCGATTTGCTCACATCGCATTCTGCATATTAGAAACATTAAAAAAATTATGATTCATTAGTCAATGTAGTTAAGAAGTTGGTGGACGCGAATAATATAAATCCCCCAAACCCCAACGGATTTCGATATTTTTTGTAATTGAAAGGTTATGACGTCTAGATATGTCATCAAAGGTCAAATAATCAAAATAAATAGCAAACGATTTCGTTTCTTTTCTGAATTTATTTTTATTGGATTGACAACAGGAAAATTAGTTGTTCAAAGATTTTTTTGGAATGCAGTGTTGTTAAATGAGAAATTGAAGTTATTTTTGGAATGAATGTTTCAATTTTGAGATGGAGTGTCAAACGTATTATAAAATATGAATTAGAGGGATATCATTATATTATCATGGATTATCATTATATGATTAGGGCGATATCATTATGTATTTATGGATCTGAAGACTTTCATGCCAAATTTCGTGAAAAGTTATACAAAACATTACAACTATATGAGGTTTATTGAAAGATTTTACAATTTTAAACGAATCTGTTGTCTACAAAAAATATGAAATCTACTATGGTTTTATGGTCTGTTCCACTGATCTTCATGCAGTATTTAAAACTGAAACCAGCGCGAGTGGTCTCCCCTAAACTTTCTCGTATACTTACCAAAAAGGTGTCATTTCCCCTCTCCCCGCGCGAATAAAAATTGCGAACCTTCTCTAACCCAGACTGCCAAAAGTTTCTTTTGGCGCGCGCGTAAGTCGAAAGGAGGGTATTAGCAGTAGCGCGATTTCGAAGGTCATGAGTAGCGTCAATACGCAATTAGGCCTTGTTAGACGAAGAAAATCTAATATGCAATTTGAACGTCTTTTTTTAACCGATTGAAATGAAAATTAGACACAGATCTACCATTAGGGTTAGAGGATCACATACCGAATTTCATTTATCTAAGTATTTAGAAGTGTGCGATTATACAGACAGACAGACAATCACCCCTTCGACGGATTTTGCCCAAACTTTTATACGGACCTACATTCCTGATGATAAAATTGTGTACCAAATTTCATCCATCTGGCTATTCAAGTTTTTGAGTTATAGTGTTCATATGAACGCGAACAGACAGACAGACATGACTTCCCCCGTAGACAGATTTTCTCCAAAAATTGATAGAAACCTACAAATTATGTGTAAAGACCACATACCAAATGTTATCCCTGTATCTCTAATAGTTTTTGAGTTATCCTGTTCACAAACACACAGACAGACATAATTCCAAAATTGTGTTTTTCGGACTCGGGGAGGTCTAAAACGTGGAGATTCGTCAAAATCTCGAGTTCGAATTTTTTGACGATTACAATACTTTCTCTTTGTATACTTCGCATACGAGAAAGTAAAAAGACAATACTTTCTCTTTGTATACTTCGCATACGAGAAAGTAAAAAGAAGTGGCTGAGAGCCTCGAAGCAGCCAGGTGGCAAGGACAGTGCTGAGCAAAGTGGGTGCTGGCCGCGAACCTGCCGAGAGGGCGGCGAAAGCGGCTAGTAAAAAATTAAAACTCAATAGTGTTTTCCATTTCCTTTTCCTGTTTACCTTACTACATCTATAAAGATTCACAACAGCTGCGGTTGATCAATAAAATGACAATATAAAATAATTTTCTTATCAATTAACAAGAAAATATGTTATAGTATATAGGAATAAGCAAATACCATTTTTAAGAATCATTAAAAATTAGTTACAAATAAAACCCATTCTTCTAGTTTTCTTTCCAGCGAAAAGGTTAAAAACATTGACCTTGAAGCTTGCATGACGATTTAAAAAAGTTTAACCCTCTGAAATCAAAACAGCTATCCTGATTCATATTGAGTGCATCAGAAAATATTTTATTATTTTTTAATGTTGAAAAGAAAATATTTTATTATTTTTTAATGTTGAAAAGTAGACTTCAAGTTATGATGTAGTATGCAGTAACGGGAATTGCCAAGCTGAGAAAAACGAGTAATTTATTCTATTACATCTATCTAAAGGTGCACTGTATTTTGTCGTAAAGATTTTTTTATTTTAGAATTTATTTAGAAGTATTAATAGATTGTTTACAATTTACTACTCTGTAATCAAATCTATATACTACATACTCCTTCGCAATATAATCATTTATGTAATTAACACTTCCTCAAATTTCAGCATATGCATATCCAAATTAAGATTCTAGAAATCCTTTGATTGATTTAAGAGCCTTTAAAAATTACTAATCAAATCATTAGATTAAGTAAATTAAGAATTTCAATTAGAAATTTACACCTTCTAAAATTAGAAGTTTCAATAGTTTAGAATGTCACTACACCTGTTGCTTATCAAAACTCAAAAATTCATTGCTTATTAACTTCAAGGTGACTATCCACTCATATCAATAATCTGAAAATATCATAACCTTAACTTCATTTGATATCAAACAAATTCACAAACCACCAACCAATATCTCCATTTAATGAAACTCTTAGCAACAGGCATAAGATGCATTCTCTACTTAACTTCTATTTCAAATATCCTTTAAATAACATCCACAATTAAAAACAATAAGTTAGAAAGTGATTAACTATATGCGTTGTGTTAATTTTAGAAGAATCGATAACCGCAATAACCCTAAAATCTCATTTCTTACACAGTGCTTAAGTATTTGACAAGAAAAACAAAGCCAAAATTTCTTAAACTAATACATTTATTAAACAAATATATGAGACTTCAATGTATAAAATCATTGATAAAACAAAAGAATATTCAAATGATGTGTCATCAATATCATCACTTAATAATACATAATCATTATAAGGGTCGACCCTTTCTCAAACAGATTTTTAATTAAATGTTCATTAATGATTCCAATTTCACCCTAACAGCCTTTTCACTTACTAAAATATTAAATTTATCATTTTTAGGATTATATGAGTGGCCATCTCTAATTTAAATTTTAGTTGATACTTAAAATTTCTTACAATAATTCTCCCCATAAAAATGTTTAGGTTTTATTCAGTCAATTATATTTAATTAAATCAAACACACATAACATCTCATCGTAACAGGTGTCATATTCATATGCAGTAGATACTAACACTACTTCTAGACAACATACATAGATAATGCACATTCACTGATCTCCAAATCTTTCCAAAAAAAAAAAAAAACATTATTGCTGTAAATATCTTAGATATTCTATTTTCAAAACTGATAAAAATATACACATTTGTATGCATTTGTTTACACATTCAAGATAAGCACAAATTCAAACAGTATGTAATATAAAATTTTAGCTATAACCTTTTAATTCTTATTTCATCATAAATTTCCAACATGACAATTCATTTAAAATTTAACATTCTCATCCTCATCATAAATATCTTAAATTTCCATTTTCTTCTTGAAATCAATAATTTTGATGTCTAAGATTATAACTTACAATTGTTACAAATTAAATTATTTGATGTTTAAAATTACACATTACATTTCCTACGAATTAAATTATTTGATGTTTAAAATTATACATTACATTTTATCAGCTTATTAAGTTTAATTTAGTTTCTCAAAATATAAAATGAGGGTTAAGGAATGCACTTATCTTTATTTGAAGATGACCGCTGGAAAATTCGAACTTGATATCTAACCTCAAGAATTCTTCCAGACATCACCTGAATGTTTTTGATCGGTCCGACAACATAATGGACGGGGGCTACTGGGTATTTTTACCGGAACTGCCGATGGCTGGAATGTTGCAGAGTTTTAATTAATAAGTTGTAGATCAAGAGGGTCGCTGCTGGGCACACGGAACATCTAATGGCACGGAAAACCCAGCGCTGATACCGGGGAATACCCTTCACAATCCTTGACGTTATCGCCTTTAGGCCTTCATTGCAATCCTCGATTCCAATTTGGTTTGGATCAATCTCCCTTTCCTTTCCAATTTTTTATGTTTTCCATCTTCCGTTCCCAACTTTCTAAATTCTCCTTCCTATCTCGAATTTTTCTTACCTCTCCATTTTCAAGTCTCCTATTTTCAGTCAAAATCGAGAGAGAGACTAAGCCTCCTCTAAATCCCAAACACCCCTTTTTAAATTTCTCCTGGCGATGGCCTTTACGCTAAAATAGCCAACTTATTAAGTTATCATTGGTTAAAAGTTTTCAAAATCATGCAACCCCTTAGATTAATTCACGCCCCCAGAGCCCTTCTGTCCAATCCCGGCTAATTTCAGAGCATCTTCTAGCAATATCCCACCTGGGTCTCTGAACTTTTTTCGGCGAAAAGGGATTATGGATGTGTTGACAGTTACTAAACAGAAACCACCCGTGCGAATCGCACCCAGGTCAAAGGTGAAGAAATAGAAATCGTTCGCTCCACTGCAATGGAGCAATAACTCCTAGAATGGAATTTTACAAGAGAAGTCTTGTCATGGAAGTGGCAATATTTTTTGTCGGGAAAGCCTAGAAATTTCGGAAACTCAGCCAAAACAGGGTCCAAGGTTTCTTAACTACTGAGGCCAGCTGCAGAAAATGCGTGTGAATCAGAATTTTACCGACAATTTTAAAAAGGACACCCACGAATTACATCCACGGGCTGTTTTTAAAAGTGGAGAGGGAACATTTTTGCTTAGGTTTTTTCTTTGTTTACAAGAAAGTAACGAATTGAGAATTCTCAGGCTTTTCTTCGCGGGCGGTGAATGCTTAGCTTATGGCAGGAACGTCTATTTTTCTTGTAAAGGTTCAATGAACTCTTGCTCAAACTGAGATTTTTACTTACACGAAATTAAAATATTCCTTAATAGTAAATTCTTAATTCTTCATTTATTTTACTTACACGAAATAAAATATTCCTTAATAATAATTTCTTAATTCTTCATTTACTTAGTTGATTACCAAAAGAATAAGATAAACGATTCTTGAGGGATGAAAATAAAATGTGAGAAGAATAATTAAATAAAATATAAAAAGAATAATCAATTAATTTACATAACACCATGGCTGTGTATCAGACCCTTATCAATGCTGTAATTAATCAAGGGATACAATAATCGACTTAAAGAATAAAATAAAAATAAATAATAGTTAATTAATTCATCAGATTATATACGGCTGTGTAGTTAATTAAATTTAAGTCGTTCTAGAATTCCAACAGTCACTTTGAATTTTATAAAAAAAAATATTCCAATTAAGCTTAACATAATTTAATTAAATGCCATCATTTTTTAGAATTTACCATTAAATATTTCAGTTGAATTTTTAGTGATTTAACTAAACTTTACAATAATACAGTTTAATTTTCACTCCTTTTTAGAATTTCATAAATAAATATTCTAATTAACTTTTAGTGATTTAACTAATCTTTGCAATAATACAATTTAATTTCCACACCTTTTTAGAATTCAACAAATAAATATTCTAATTGACTTTTAGTGATTTAACTAAACTTTACAACAATTTTAAAATGGGAATACACTTATCAATATTCCTTCAGAAATTCTGTTTCTTGAAGCAAACCGTGTTTTATTCGAAATCGACAATTTTTAAATTATGAATCACGATCCTAAATAAGATGGAATAGAATATTGGGGGTCGCGAAAATTTTGAAAGCATTCGTCTCACGGACAAAAAATTATCGAAAAAATCCTTTGGACTGCAAGAAATTTCATTCAAATTTAATTAATATAAAAAAAAGTGTTTCAATTAAATTTCTATTTATAATTAAATATTCTTCACTTCCTACTTATTTTAAAAGTTTTGTCTCGCGAAAAAAAAATTTCCGCGGTGGAAAAATATTCGAAACTCCGTTTCCAGCTTATCTGGTGCTGTGGATCGCACAGTTCCCCTTCAGCTTGAAAACGTGGCACGAAAAGGAAAGCTTCCGTTCTTTAACTACGTGTGATCGCAGGCGGAATTCGGAGCTGCTACGCTAGACAGTTCTAGTTATTTTTCCGTCTGCGCATTATATTCGGGTAGTGAAAAAATAAGATAGGGAACTTAGTTTTTCGCCTCAGATTTTACTCGTGGTTTAGTCGAAGATCGAAATCGTTTAATGCAAAATTTTGTTCGATTGTTGATAGATTTAAGCATTAAATGAGAAATAATATAAATTGATTAAATTTACACAATGGAAAAAAGTTGGAGGTGCTGCAGTACCGCAGTCCCTATGCACGAGCCGCCCCTGAATAACAGCCGCAATTTTTAAAATTTGGGTACTTTTCCGTTAGCCGGGTGCAAATGTCGCCAATTGTGAACCAAACGCGAGCTAAGTCGCCAAGCGAAGCGATTTAGCGCAAATGTCGCCAAGAGCGAAGCGATTTTCCGTTGGGCGCAAATGTCGCCAATTGTGAACCAAACGCAAGCCAAGAGCGAAGCGATTTTGTGTTAGCCGGTAGCAAATGTCGCCAATTGTGAACCAAACGCGACCCAATTCGTCAAGCGAAGCGATTTTACGTTAGCCTGGCGCAAATGTCGCCAATTGTGAACCAAACGCGAACCAAGTCGCCAAGAGAATGGTTGTAAGAAATTTGGCGGAATTCTACATTATTTGACGATTTTTCGCTTGCGCCCGGCTAACGGAAAAGTACCAAAATTTGTTTCCTAACTTAGGGAGCTGATTTTTTTTTTCTTTTTACACCAAAGATGTTGCAAAATGGAAGAAAACTTTAGAAGTGCTATGATTAGGTTTAGACTTACAGTAGATGCTCCCCCATCTGGTCACTGTACCATTTTGGACCACAATGCAACCATTTGTCCAGAAATTAGCCATTGATTTGATATTAACCAATAAGAAGCCTTCGTACCTTAAACAAACTCTTCTTTAGTATTTATAATATGATTAGTTCATTTTTCCTTAACATGTGACCAGGCGGCTCGGCCATTAGTGCTGCAGCACTCCTGAAATTATTTTTTAAACTTGCAGTTTTCGTTTTTAATCTCATTTGCTTATTTTTCCACTCTCAAAGTTCAATGACTTACGAAAATGCAAAAAAAGTAATAAAAAATTGAAAAAATGCATAAAATGAATCTAAACGAAGAGAGACGAAGGTCTGAGCTGCAAAATAATCTGCCCCCGAAATCTGTTCACTGAGCAGAAACTCTAGAGTGAAAAAGCAACTCTTTCTTCCTTTAACTTAAACGGGCTGAAAGTCAACACAGCTCTGGCTGGCACGGAGCCAACTGAATGAAAAAATATGATCTTTTTAAGATATTTTTCTTTTTTCCTCACTCTTACACAAGTTGCAATCTCATTGGCTGTCTATGAGTTTCGCTTTCGGTTCGTGTTGCAACAACAGATTCAAGCAAATAATACTATTCTAAAACTTTCAAATTTTTAGAGTTTTTCAGTAAAAAATGTATTTAACATGTTTTAGCTTAAAAATAAATTTTCTGTAAATGAGTTATTTGATATTCATTTTTGAAAGAGTGTTATCGAGTGAACTGGGCAAGGAGGGAAGTGTAGATGTGGAACTTCCATTATTTATTTATTTTCGTCAGAGGAATTGTCACATCAACATTCACTTAACTTTCTGTTAGTAAAACTAGTAGTAAATGACATAAGCTGGTTATTTAATTTGCTTGAAAAGCAGGAAATTTCACATCTGGATTGGGAATTTTAAAAATTGGCCTACTTAGAGATAAAGTAGTAGCTTTTAAAATTGTATTCTCTTGATAAACATTTTTTGCAGCCTTCCTCGTTTCTGAGCTCACGAGCCGCCACTGCGTGTGACTGGTAAGAAAATTAAATGCATGAACATGCATCATATACTCACAAGTATTAAGGTTATCTGGATTGGGAATTTTAAAAATTGGCCTACTTAGAGATAAAGTAGTAGCTTTTAAAATTGTATTCTCTTGATAAACATTTTTTG
>BGPR01015855.1:0-20669 GCA_013235015.1 Araneus ventricosus | reverse complement strand
GAATTGTAAGAACAAGATTTTCCATTGCCAAAGACCAACTTCTTGATTTATTCAAAAGATTATCCAGGCCAGTGAAATTGAATCTTAGTTTCAAAATGGAAGGCCAGGCAGAAAGTGGTATAATCCTTCTATGAAAGGCGTCCTAGAATCAGTTATAAGGCAGTGCCTTTTATTTAATAAAGCACAGGCAAATATCACAGAGGACAAACGCTGAAATTGGTTTAAGGAGTCGAAGAGCTCCTAGGTGAAGAAACAAGTGTTTTAGATAATCCCAAACATGTGCATAATACTGAAGAAACTTCATTTTTTTATTTCCAAAAAAAGCATACTTTAAGTATTTGCATATAAATTCATCCTCCCCTTTTAAAATAAAATGACGACAGGCTGTCTTTTTCAAACAGCCGCTGATGTTAAAGGCGTAGGACTACTTTACTCGAGTGACTCTTTTCCGATTTTCAATTTGTTTTTTGTAACTTCTTTTGTTACCCTTTATCTCTAAAATAAGACATTAGTTATGTTTTTAACATAAATAGTTACCGAGATATAGAGCATTTCGCTTACAACGTTTCTTGTGTCGTTTTGGCGTGTGAATCAAATTCCTTCCTGAGACCTAAAAACCAAATTTTTATGTAAGTATGTACAACATGTATATTACCAATCAAATTAAATGTTTGTTTTCTGCATTTCTGTCTCTTTAACTCAAACTTGCAGTAAAATTAACTTATATATACTTTATTTTAAGTTTTTACAAATTCAACAAAAAAATGGCTTATGAAATATGGAAATAATAATAATATAATAAAATGCATACTGCATAAAATTACTTTATTCTTACTTAATATTCATTAAATTGCCAGTAAGATAGTATGATATTAATGTGGCCAAAACTGGTACAAATTGGGATAAATTATTTAAAAATTCATAACTCAAAATATAAATTTTTCCAAAGAAAGATTTTATAATTAACAGAAAGGCAATAAAATTTACTAAAAATAGTGTCAGTATGACTTAAAAAGCTTTAGCCAGTCATCCGCAGTGAAAATTACAATTCAAATTTTCTCTCCATGTGACCAAAACAATTTACCAAAAAATAGTGTCAGTAAGACTTAAAAAGCTTTAGCCAGTCATCCGCAGTGAAAATTTCAATTCAAATTTTCTCTCAATGTGGCCAAAGCTAGAGCATCTACCATACTTATTAGAATCAGAATAAACAGTTTAATAGTTAACTTAATATTGCTATGTCTTCTACCTTAGTCTCATAATTAGTCTTATTATAGAATTCAACACAATGAAAGACAATATTAAATAATTAACCAATTATTAATATATCATTAAAATTTAGTTAAGCTGCAGATATTTGAATATAAATTTACATTAAGTTAAAGCAGCCTAGGAAAAATTTCAACACATAAAAATTACTAAAAACAGTTACAAACCAAAAATTCTAGAAGTGTCACAACTTAATTAATCTCTATGTATTTGCAGTTCTTCCTTCTTCTCTGTAAGCCCAGCCAATCGCCTTCATTTGAATAGCTTATTGGCCTAGCGGGTGATTGTTTTGGAGCCTTGTAAAATAAGCGGGGGAAAACAAATTGTTTTGAAACGGTCGCCAACTTTCTACTCTAGAGAACTCGCGAATACACTATTTATATAATTCACTCAACAAAAATATTACACAACAGAAGGACAAATCTACTCACAGCCGTAATTTTAAGTTATCGAGCAGATAATTTTTTTTCTTGTCAGTTTTCTGACTGGGTGTACCAATAAGTTAAATTTTCACAAAAACGAAAAATTCACAGTGTTTCGGGAAGATAAAAAAAGGATCAGTTAAAGCCTTTAAGCACATCAGAACATGCTAAAATACTTCAGAAAATACACCGATCAATAAAATGCATGCTTACAATAAATGCGTAATAAATAGACGTTAAAGGATAAACTTACTTTTTTACTATTCGTGCGAAGCAGTTTTTCTAATCAGAACCCGAGGAAGAGTCATCCGTATCAGAATCGATCGCATCACAAACTTTTAATTTCACTGTTTCAAGCAACAACTGAGAACGTTCTTGCGGACTGAAATCCTCGATGTTTTCCGTAACGAAATCCAGCACGAAATTTTCGAGATCCTTGTCTGGATGCAGATTCAGTAGCTGCAGCGTCTCGTGCGTGTTGCTTTGACACAAGTGTTCCTTCAAGTAGGATGAGCATACACGCTTGAGTTCGGATAACTCATACTTATTCGAAAACGCATACAGCCTAGTAGCGCTGTCCCATCCCAATTCCTTGACCTCGCCAGTGTAGATATACCGAACCATGCGGCCGACAGTGTCACCATCAGTATCCTCCATGTCGATCACCCTCGGGCAGGTCAATAACATAGTTCTGAACACCGGGGACCACGCACTGAGAACGCATTGATGGACATAGTAGGTTTTACTACTCGTCTTCAGGCTTATATCGGAATCCATTCTGTTCGGCATAGTTTTGAAATCTTCAATCAAAGCATTTTTAACAGCGACCGACTGCTCTTCACGTAAGCTGAATGATATCTTCTGAATCTGAACCAGTCTGCTATCTTCTGAACAGGAGGCAGTTTGCAGGTCATTCTTAACAGCAAAACTACCGGGACGAAATCTTTTCACTACGCGTCTAAACTTGGCTCTCAATGACTGTCCTTCATTTAAGCTGGCTGCAGACGCAGTTTGCAGGTCATTTTTAACAGCAGAACTACCGCGACGAAAACTTTTAAACACGCGGCTGAACTGAGAGCGTTTCGAAACGAAGTCCTGCACAAAATCATTCAGATCATCGTTTTGATACTGAGCGGCGAGCTGAGACAACTCGAAAGCGTTGTCTAGACACAAGTGTTTCTTCAGGTAGGATGAGCAGATATCCTTCAGAACGAGGAGTTTATATTTAGCAGCAGCCGCATACAGCCCAAAAGCAATGTCCCATCTTAATTTCACGATTTCGCCACTATAGATATACCAAAGCATGTGGCACACTGTGTGATCATCCAGATCCTCGATGTCGATGCTACTGTTCCCTTCCGAACCTCTCGGGAACATTTTTCCGAACACCGGCGACCGAACTCTGAGAACACACTTATGGGCAGGATACGTTCCACATCCCGTCCTCAAATTTACATCTGAATGAGTATTGTCATACAACATACATGCGAAATGTCTACTCAAATGTTTAGAATCTTTTATGTCAGATAAAATCGTTGTAGAATGTAAAGCGTCACTCGCAGGCTTTCCAACAACAACCAACCTTTCCACAACCCAGTTGGTTGAAGAAGGGTTATCTTCAGGAACGGGGACATTTCGCAGCAGCATATTCTCAACGTTAATTTCACTTGCAGAATGTAAAGCGTCACTCGCAGGCTTTTTAAAAGCAATCAACCGTTCTATATCCAAGCCGGTTGAAGAAGTTGAACAAGGGTTGTCTTCTGAAACGGAGCCGTTTTGCTGTAGAAACTTCTCAACATTAATTTCACAAGTAAAAATATCTTCTTCCAGCACGACTCCGTAACAAAACTCGCATATGCACAGCAAGGAAAGAACGTCTTTCGGTAAAAACAGATGTTTATCTTCCATTAATCTCCTCTGGAAAGACGGGTGTCTTATGAATCTTTTGGTTTCACCTGGCACATCAAATTTATAAAAACCTTCCAATCCCAAATGTAACTTGCCGGAAGTAACTGACGGCACAAAAGTTATCTTGCAAGATTTTATAACTCGTTTCCTCGGGGTGATATCGCACTGAAATGGGTCAGAATTTAATTTACAAGGTAACAGTTTCAAAGACATTAAATGCTCACGAGTCCTCACTGATTTGATTTCGTGAATGCAGTTTTTCCCCGCATCGAGAGAGCTGAAATTTTCAATCCTCCACGCGGTCACTGATCTCTCGACAAATATTCTGCTACAGGATACGCACATCATGCTATCCGAGAATTCCCCCACACATTTCCATATCCTGCATCGAACCGCAATCATATTGTTCGTCACAAATTTCGGTATTTTATCACCAAATTCATCCGACTGCGATGCAGTTGGATGATTCATGAGGCGATGATCCTTGTGAAAAGTTGCCTTCACTTTATCGACCGACTTCAGAACTTCCTTACCACTATCTAAGAAGGCGAGATCGTACTCTATTTTTACGTAGTCCGCTCCAGTCGTGTCTTCATCTCGTATTAAGAAGAGAGCGACATTTTCCGTTAAAAATCCTCTAGGATACAGTCACAATTTCCATTTCGTTCCCTCTATTTCATCCACTATAAATGAAGTGCTTTCGATCCTTTCTTTTTGCTGCTGCCAGCAGAAATCGGCATTTTTTAATACCCAGATGAAAGTGAAACACTTTCTGTCACTTCGGTTTTTATGCGCCATTCTCTTCAGAAGCAGAAGAAAATCTGGGGAGAAAAAGCTGAGCGATATCCGACTCGAAAGGAATTAGATAAATAACGGGAAAAAAGAGAAGGAGCCTATTTCTCTCAGTCGACCTTGAGCGTTTTTCCGGGTTGCGTCTATGCTGCTCGCCGTGTTGGTGTTGACTCATTCCCTGAGTAACAGTTCTGGTAATCCACGTGATACGATTAGCCAATCAGATTCGACTTTTGTAAAGTGGTATTATGTGTTTGAGGCGCTTCGTTCTGGCACTCCGGTTGGGTTGCGAGTGTTTCGCCGGCGGGGCAATGGCTTTCACAGGACCGAAAGAAATTATCATATTCTCGTACTTCGGTCGTTTCGAAGGTCGAGCTTTAAACTAGGAAGTGACGTATTTTTGCTGCGCGCGCAGCAAATGAAGCGATCGGCAGCGCTATTTTTGTTTCATGGTTTCAGTTCGAGTTTTGAATCGCCAAAAAAAAAAAAACAATACAGTGAATGAAAAATGGCGGAGTTTTGAATCGCCAAAAAAACAATACAGTGAATGAAAAATGGCGAAGTGTACATCTCCTTCCTAATTCGAAATTATGCTGGATTATGTTAATATCTTTCTCTTCATAGATACTGTAGTGAAAATTATAACTATCAGTAAAAGGAATGTCAGCAGCATACAACAGCAACTACAATTCCTTTATTTCAATTTTAAAACTAATGAGGTCTACAATATAAAGTGAATAATAAGAACTAAATAAAGTTGAAATCTTTTCTATTATAATTCCCAATCGTTTCACAAACAAGAATTACTTTTTAGAATTTGAAGTTCAAAACTTTGTTTTCCAACACTTAGTGTTTTTTAAAAGCAATTATCTAAAAATATGTTTGTAGATGATCAAAGTAATATTTTAAGAATTTTTCATCACTGTTTATTATCACAATAATCTTTGAATAAATTTTCAGAATTAAGGCAATTTCTTGTAGATTTTTAGATGTAATAAAGTCATTTTCAAAATCAAAACATTTTTAATACTATAATTATGAAAAATAGCATTAGCTGCATTTGAGATGCAGTTAATTGTCGTGGAGATTTGATTTAGAAATTATTAGAAGAAGTTAATAGCTTGTTTACATTTACTACTCTATATCCAATCTATGTAATCATATACTTCTTTACAATATAATCATTAATGTAATTAACATTTCTTCAAGTTGCCAGCATATGAATATCTGGATTTAGATTTTTGACATCCTCTGATAGATTTAGGAACCTTTAAACATCACTAATCAAATCTTTAGATTAAGTAATTTAAGAATTTCAATTAGAAATTACACCTTCAAATATTTTAGAAGTCTCAATATTTAGAATGACACCACACCTGTTGCTTATCAGACACTCATAATTCATTGCTTATTAACTTCAAGGTGAATATCCACACATATCAATAATCTTAAAATCTCATATCTTTAACTTCAATTAATATCAAACAAATTCATAAACCACCAACTAATATCTCCACTTAATGAAACTCTTAGCAACAAGCATAAGATGCATTTTCTACTTAATTTCTATTCCAAATATCCTTAAAAATTTCCATCCATAATTAAAATCAATATAACCTAGAAAGTGAGTAACTATTTGCGTTGTGTTGTTTTAGAAGAATCTAAATCCGCAATAACCCCAAAATTTCATCTCTTACTCAGTGCTTAAGTATTTGACAAGAAAAACAAAGCCAAGTTTTAAACCTAATTAATTTATTAAGCAACCTTTTTGCACATAAACATACACATATAATATCGACACACATAAAAGAATTTTCAAAGCTTCACATCCAAAATAATCTTTTAAAATAGGTAAACAGTATTAGGGTCGACCCTTTCTCAACCAGATTTCTAAATATATGTTCATTAATAAATAACAGTTATAATTGATAAAATTAACGAAAATTAAATTAAATATTAATAGAACTTGAATTAAAAATTAATTAAAATTCTTTTGCATTATACAGAAAGGTGCATATGCAGCTGCCTCTGATAGAATACACGAAAACAAAATTAGAACTTCGAAAAATAAGTTAAAAATTATAAAAAATAAGCATTAATAAAACCTTAAAATAAAACACAAAAAAGCAAAATAGAACGAAAAATACAATTAGAATGAAAGCAAAATGGAGGAAAATTGTAAAAGAACCAAAATGGCGATTAATGGACTTAACAGCAAATTAAATGGTGAGGGATACAGTGAATTCAATAAAATTTGTATCTATAATAAATTCAACATTTTCAAAAATTTTCTAAACACAACTAATAATAAAAAATTTAGATTAAAAAGAGGTAAGGGTAAAGGTGGTAATTTTGCTGTTATATTGGAGGAATTTCAGGAATTATGTAATCTTGACCATAACTATGATAATATTGATAAAATTAAAAACTATATTTTTAAACTTAGAAATAATAGACTTAAATGGTTCTTTAATAACAAATTTGAGGAATTAAAATTTAAGAATGTCAACATTAAATATATTTTCTTTTATTTAGTAAAATTTAAACTTGGAATTACCAACAATGGACTTCTCTTCAAGGTTAACAAAATTGAAAGAAAGGAATTTTGTGTTATTACTTTCCTTGATCTCGTGTTTGAAGGATTAAAGTTACCTAAAATTTTTCATGATAACAAAAAATATTTTCCTGTTAAGGATATTTCTGTCATTTCAACTGCATTTAAATTTTCAAGGACTCTTAAACAGCAAATTTGCAACAATAATTACTTTTGTAAAAACTTAAATGAGATTAACAATACACACTGCTATTGTAGTGATGAAGATTATAAAGATTTTATTGATAAAGATAGGGAACATATTATCGCGGGTAATTTAAATATTGTTAAATCCATATCTCTTAGAGATATTATGAAAAAGGGAACTAAATTTAGGCTTAGAAAAAAAGTTGGTCGTATTAGGATTGTCAATTCCATTAATTGTGACTTAAATATTTTTATTGCAAAAGTTGCCAGAAAATATCATTGACCCATTGAAGGATTTGGAGAATGGAAACAGCGCATCTTAAAAGAAGTAAAGAATAGAATTTATAAAAATAATTGTAGGGATATTAATAGAGGCATTTTCTTCAACAAGCATCTTAAAAAAGAAATTGAAGATTTAAAAAGTAAATTCATTATTACTACAGTTGATAAGGCAGGAAATAATTTTTGCATAATGCGTAAATCACACTTCAAGGAAATTATTCTTAATGAATATAATTCAAATAAAACATATAAACTTATCAAATTTGGCAAAAAAGAACTTGATAAAAGGATTTTAGCACTAGCTAAAAAAACTAAAATTAAAACCAGTAATTTAAATTATCCTTACCTTTTCCCCACTATAAAATTTCATAAAAATCCATTAAATTTCAGATTTCTCACTTGTGGCACTGGCTGCTATAATTATCACTTTGGAAAATTATTCTCCAAATTTCTTAAAATTATTCTTAACAAAATAAAAGAAGAAGATAACTTTATCATTGACAATAACACTAAAATTTTGAATTTTATCAAAGAAAATAAAATTTATAATATTTTTACATTTGATTTTGAAAATCTCTTTACTAGTCTCCCACACAATAAATTAATTGAAGTTTGCTCAAATGTATATGATCTGTACGTAAATACTGCTTTAATTGATAAATATAAATGGTTAGAAATTTGCAGAGCTAATATTTGTGAAAATTATTTATTTAATGGAATTAACTACTATAAACAAGTTCTCGGAATTCCTATGGGTTGTTGCTTCTCCAGTGCATTGGCCAATTTATTTCTTCATTCATTTGAGAGAGAATTAATTAAGAATGAACTTGTGTTCGGATTCCGTTTTATTGATGACCTTTTATTATTTAATTATGATAATGCTAATTCCATTCTTAACTGCTATCCAGAGGAGCTTATATTAAATAAAACTAATAATGAAGTGAACAAATGTAATTTTTTGGATCTGGAAATTAAAATTATAAATTCAGGAGTCTCTGTCGGAATTTATGATAAACGAAAAGATTTTAAGTTCAAAGCTATTACACTCTGCAATTTTCATACATGTCTTCAGTTTAAAATTTTAAGAAATTCTATATTTTCTCAAATTAATAGGATTAAAAATATTTGTAATAACCAATTTACTTTTGTTAAGGCTTTAGATAATTTAAAAAAATATATTAAAAGATAACGGATATCCTGGTTATTTCCCAAAAGTTAATAAAATTAAAAAAAAAAACAGTTTTAAGAATTTCTGTTTTTCTGGAGAATAATTCGAATTCTTCTACATAGATGGAGCTAGGGGCTTTCTTCTTGATGTTATTGGGCTTTACTTATTTAGAGTGCCTGTTTTTGAAAGAGGATGACTTTTTGCTTTCTGTCTCATTTTTGATTCTGTTGTACAGGTATCTGTTATGTTTTTTCTTTTTTTCTTTTAACCTATTTTCAGAGGTTGGACAAAAATTCAGGCCACATAAAGGAACAATTTTGACTAATGGTCGTTCCTTTATTCAGAAAATTTTTGTCCTGCTTCAGAGCTACAATGGCGTGTGGCCTCTGAAGAGAATCGCCATTTTGGTTCTTTTACAATTTTCTTCCATTTTGCTTTCATTCTAATTGTATTTTTCGTTCTATTTTGCTTTTTTGTGTTTATTTTAAGGTTTTATTAATGCTTATTTTTTATAATTTGTAACTTATTTTTCGAAGTTCTAATTTCATTAATAAATCCAATATTTTACCCTAACAGCCTATTCAATTACTAAAATATTAAATTTATCATTTTTAGGATTATATGAGTGGCCATCTCTAATTTAAATTCAATTCAATATTCAAGATTATTACAAATATTTTCCCATAAAATGTTTTACTCAGTCAATTATATAAATTTAAACTAAACACCCTATCTCTTCTCATTATAACAGGCGAATTATTCATAGGTAATACATGTTAACACTACTTCTAAACAACATACATTGATTAATACACATTTACTGATGTCAAAACATTATTGCTGTAAATATCTTAGATATTCTATGTTCAAAACTGATAAAATTAACATCCATTTGTATGGATTTGTTTACACATTCAAAATAAACACAAATTTAAAACAGCATGTAATATAAAATTTTAGCTATCACCTTTTAATTCTTATTACATTATAAATTTCCAACATGACAATTCATTTGAAATTTAACATCCTTATCCTCATTATAATTCTTAATTTTCTTAAATTTCTATTTTCTTCTTGGATTTAATAATTTTGATGTCAAAAATTATAATTTACAATTGTTACAAATTAATTTACTTGTTGTTAAAAGTTATGCATTACATATCTTACAAATTATATTATTCGATGATAGAATACCCCCCTTTTAATTCCTGAGTCTCTCCATTCAAAACAAATTTTAAAATTCACTTAGCTTTATTTTTATGTAGACGGCTGGTGGTCCATGGCTATCTGGTTCATTCTCGATCACTACGTAATGTTTGGTAGTTCTGCATCAGAATGGTGGAAAATTCTCGGCAACCAAATAATGATAATGTCCTTCTGCATAGTTTAAAGATAACATGTTTTATTCACTCTGGGCGATGTGGATCATCGCGCGGATGCACAAACTTACGAATAAAGTGATTGAGTTCGCCTACGTCGCTGACAGGCACGCAAGGATAATTTTATACCAACGGACATCTTCTGAAAAGCAAGTCCGCGCTGCTCGCCGAAACATGGCTGGGGAACTCCGTACTTCGCCTCACTTCTCCGCACGTAAGCCCTCACACGGACATATCTTGATAACTTTCCATCGGGTCACCACATCTTACTTTTCGATCTTTTCAGAAAAAATCACATTCTCCTTCGTAACTCGAAAACTTTCAAGTCCAGACCCCTATTTTTAGTCAAATTGCGAGAGCGTCGGTCAGGTCCCTCTAAATTCTCAAACACCCCTTTTTAAATTTCTCCTGGCGACGGCATTTACGCCAAAATAGCCAACTTATTAAGTTATCGTTGGTTAAGGTTTTCCAAAATCATGCAACCCCTTAAATTAATTCACACGCCCGGGCTCTCCTGTCCAATCCCGGCTACTTTCAGTACATCACCCAAAGACTTTCTCTAACGACAAAGGGATTAAGGATGTGTTGCCAGACATCTAACAGAAACCACCCGTGCGAATCGCACCCAGGCCAAAGGTGAAGAAATAGAAATCGTTCGTTCCGCGCAATGGAGTAATAACTTTTAGAATGGAATTCTACAAGAGAACTCTTGTCATGGAAAGGGCAATAATTCTGTCTGAAATGTTTAGAATTATCGGAAACTGAGCCAAAACAGTGTCAAAGGTTTCTTAACTAAAGTTCTACAGCTGCAGAAATGTGTGTGAATCAGAATTTTACCGACAATTTCAAGAAGGACACCCACGAATTATATCCACTGGCTGTTTTTAAAAGTGGAGAGGGAACATTTTTCGGTTTAAGTTTACTCGTTGTTTACAAGGTATGAGGCGTTTCTTAGCTAATGGCGGGACGTCTTCTTTGAGACCTATCTATACTGAACTTTCACTCAAATAAGATTTAAATATTTTCCCAAATAATAAATTCTTAATTCTTCATTTATTCAGCTGAATACTAAAAGAATGTGATAAAACGATTTTTGAGGGATAAAATAAAAAGTGAGAAAAATAATTAAATAAAATATAAAAAGAATAATCAATTAATTTACATAACCAAAATGAATAATAGTTAATAATACCGTCATATTACATATGGCTGTGCAACAGACACTTTTCATCATTATACACGGCTGTGTAGTTAATTAATTTAAGACCTCCTAGAATTCCAACAGTCTTTAGAATTTTATAAATAAAATATTCCAATTAAGCTTTACATAATTTAATTAAATGCCAACCCTTTTTAGAATTTAGCAATTAAATATTTCAATAGATTTTTAGTGATTTAACTAATCTTTACAATAATACAATTTAATTTTCATCCCTTTTAGAATTTAACAAATAAATATTCTAATTGACTTTTAGTGATTCAATTAAACTTCACAACATAATGCTATTAAGTTAACAAAGTTGCTAATGCTGCTTAACAAAGAAGCAGCTGTCCCCCAAATAATTTTAAAATAAGGCCACAGTTTTCAAGTGTCTTTTCTAACGTAAAATTTCTTTTGCAGGCATAACATTTAAATTTTTGAACAGATATAAACACACAACATCTAGATATATTGATTAATGACCCTAAAACCTATCTCCCTATTTCTATGTACTTATAATCAATTTTACTACTTTGCCAAAAGGAAAGAACTGCATGATATAATGACCACAAAACCTATCTCTCACTATGTGTTATAATCAATTTCTACTTTTGCTTAAAGGCAAGTGATTGACCCCTCAAAACCTATCTCCCTATTTCTATGTACTTATAATCAATTTTACTACTTTGCCAAAAGGAAAGAACTGCATATTGATTAATGACCCTAAAACCTATCTCCCTATTTCTATGTACTTATAATCAATTTTACTAGCACCTTGGAAGAACTGCATGATTGTGACCCACAAAACCTGTCTCCCTATTTCTGTGTACTTATAATCATTTTACTTTGCCAAGGAAAGACTGCATGATAATGACCTAAAACCTATCTCCCTTTCTGGCCTTATAATCTACTACCTTTGCCAAAAGGAAAAGAACTGCATGTCCAGTTAATGACCTAAAACCTATCTCTATTTCTTATATTCCTTATAATCAATTTTACTACTTTGCCAAAAGGAAAGAACTGCATATTGATTAATGACCCTAAAACCTATCTCCCTATTTCTATGTACTTATAATCAATTTACTACTTTAAAGCGAAGAAGAACTGCATGATGATTAATGACCTAAAACCCTATCTCCCTATTTCTATGTAACTTCAATATCAATTTTACTACTTTGCCAAGGAAAATACGATATTGAATGACCTAAAACTATCTCCCTATTTTCTGATACTTCTTTAACAGTTTTATACTTTGCTCAGGAAAGAACTGCATATATGATTAAATGACCCTAAAACCTATCTCCTATTCTATGTGCTTAAATCAACAGTTTCTCTTTGCCAAGGAAAGAGACTGCATTGAGTTAATGACCCTAAGAGCCCTATCTCCCTATTTCTGTGCACTGCAAATCAAGTTTTGCTAGGCATAAGGAAGACTGCGTATGTGGATAAGCTCGATAACTCAACCTATTTCTATGACTTATAATCAGTTTTACTACTTTGCCAAGGAAGAACTCATATTGGATGGAGGACCTAAAACTCTCTCCCTATTTCTATGTACTTACAATCGATTCACTTGCGCAAAGGAGAACGATGCACTGTTAGACCTAAAACCTATCTCCCTTTCTGTGTACTTATAATCAATTTTCACTCTGCCCAGGAAAGAACTGCATAAGTAATGACAACACAACTATCTCTATTTCTATGTACTTATAATCAAAGTTTACTCTTTGCCAAGGAAAGAACTGCATGATGAGTCTAATGACCTAAAAACTTCTATCTCCCTATTTCTATGAATACTATAATCCAATTTTATATACTCTTTGCCAAGGAAAAGAACTCATATTGATTAATGACAACCTTCTCCCTATTTCTGTATGCGTACTTAATCGAATTTTACTACTTGCCACAAAGGGATAAGAAGATTGATTAATGACCTAAAACTATCTCCCTATTTCTCGATGTACTTATAATCAATTTTACTACTTTGCCAAGGAAACTATATTGATTAATGACCTAAAACCTATCTCCCTATTTCTTATGCTTATAATCAATTTTACTACTTTGCCAAGGAAAGAACTGCATTGATTAATGACCTCAAACCTATTCTTATTTCTATGTCTTATAATCAATTTTACTACTTGCTACAAAAGGAAAGAACTGGTGATATTGTTAACCCTAAAACCTATCTCCACTATTTCTCAGCTTGTTATAATCCTACTTTGCCAAAAAAGGAAAGAACTGCATATTGATTAATGACCCTAAAACCTATCTCCCTATTTCTATGTACTTATAATCAATTTTACTACTTTGCCAAAAGGAAAGAACTGCATAAGTGATTAATGACCTAAAAACTATCTCCCTATTTCTATGTGCTTATAATCAATTTATAATTTGCCAAAGGAAAGAAGCTGCATATTGATAATCGACCCTAAAACCTATATCCTCCCTATTTCATATTGCTTATGATCGTTTGCTGCCAAGGAACTGCATGATTATTTTCATTCTCCTCCCTGTTTCATGTACTTCAATCAATTTTACTACTTTGAGAACTGCACATCAGTTAATGACCTAAAACCTATCACCTATTTCCTTTCGTCAATTTACTACTTGCCAAGGAAAGGCACATGTGATTAGGCCTAAAACCTCCCTATTTCTATGTGCTTACTGATCAGTTTGCTACTTTTGCAAGGGAAGAGCATATTGATTAATGACCTAAAACCTATCTCCCTATTTCTGTATGCTATGATCATTTTACTACTTTGCCAGAACATGATGATTAATGACCTAAACCTATCTCCCATTTCTATGTACTTATAATCAATTTTACTACTTTGCCAAAAGGAAAGAGCTGTGATTAATGACCCTAAAACTATCTCCCTATTTCATGTAATCAGTTTTACTAGCATGGGGATGAGAACTGCATGATGGGATTAATGAGGCCTAAAACCTAATATACTACTTTCTGTATAATCAATTTTCTTTTGCCAAAGGAAGAACTGTATTGATTATTGACCTAAAATTTATATCTCCTATTTCTAATATTACTTATAATCAAATTTTACTACTTTTTGCCAAAAGAAAATAGTGATTAATGACCCTAAAACCTATCTCCCTATTTCTATGTACTTATAATCAATTTTAATACTTAATGCCAAAAGGAAAGAACTGCATATTGATTAATGACCCTAAAAAATCACCCTATTTCCTGCTGTACTTATAGTGATTTACTACTTTTGCCCAAAAGAAAACTGTTCGTTAATGACCTAAACCTATCTCCTACTTTCTACACCAGCGCCATAATCAATTTTACTACTTGCTTAAAGGAAAGAACACCTTGATTAATGACCTAAAACCTATCTCCCTATTTCATGTACTATAATCGAACAATAGCCAAAAGGAAAGAACTGCATTTTCATATCTACATCACTAAAGTCTTGTAAAAAATGTTAGTCTTTAAACTGCCATCACACAGAGCCATGTTACGACAACTACATACCCACTCAAAATTATGCTTACTTTACAGACAAACTGAACTGTGACGAGGTGAAATGTATTATAGTAAATAAAACCCATTGAAATATTTAAGAAATAAACTTCCTATTGTCCTTTACTAAAAGAAATGAAAGCTGAATCCTATTGTTTCGATGAAAGGAAATTAGGGCTATCACAAGCAAATTCATTAATTGTTGCATGCATAAATATAGCCTTCATTTTGCATAATTAACACCTCAATTCCATTCGTACATTCAATACTAACATCTCATTGTCATACTAAAAGAATGTCAAACGTTTTTTGAGTGATAAAAGGAAATAATTCATTTAGTATTTATAAAAATTAAATTTTGCATCTTAACATTGATTTATGTAAATTTAGAAACTTTTCATTTCCTTTCCATCAGATTTCCTTTATAAAATTTAAATAAAATGGTTCAGAAATTTCCTCAGAATCAGATAATGGTTATAATAAGTGTACATGTACATATATATTTAGACAACTGTTTCACAAATTAAGTTAAAAATGAATATAACTATTAGGAAAGGTTATTATGAACTCTGATCGTATAGATGAAACTTTGGTAATCCTGAGTGTTATTTGAAGTTCCATTATTAAATTCCATTTTAGTTTTGGATTGATGTTCTCTACTCAAGCAAAATTTAATCCAACCAGCGGGAGTGGTCTCGCCTAAACTTCCTCTTATACTTGCCAAAAAGGTGTTATTTTCCCTCTAACTAGGGTTGCCATACGTCCCGTATACTATTTGACCCGTTTGCTTCCTAAACTCTGAGTCATTATAATTTTAAAATGACCTGCGCCCATTTTTATGATTATGTGTAAGAGGAAAATGATAACAATTAAAAAAATTGCGGAAGTTCTCAATTTTTACGCGCGCTGAGGTACCACAACTTTATTTAAAGTTTTTCAGATCGAAATCTTCCTACAAATATCATGCAAGATTTCACCATACCTTCCATCTGGAGAATGTCAGAACGAAGTTTCGGGTTCAGAGGGTTGCCATAATTTCCGAAGCGCATCCGAAGCTACAATACTTCGTAGACCGCCAAGGTCAAAACCCAACTACACTAACTTGAGTAAAATAAGCGAAAAGCAGTCGTAATGTGTATTTTGAACCAAATATGCAATTTTAACATCTTTTTTTCAATGGATTGAAACGAAATTTGAGCACAGATCTATAATTAATATTAGCAAACGTCATACCAATTTTTATTTATCTAAGCCAAAGGGTTTAGGAGATATAATTTTTACAAGTATGCGATTATACAGACCGACAGACAGTCAACCCTTTGACGGATTTCGCCCAAACTTTTATACGGACCTACATTCACGATTATAAAACTGTGTACCAAATTTTATTCATCTAGCTATTCAAGTTTTTGAGTTATAGTGTTCACTTGACCGCGGACAGACAGACAGATAGACTTCCCGTGGACGGTTTTTGTCCAAAATTTGATAGACACTTACAAATTATATGTAAAGATCACATACGAAATTTCATCCCAGTAGCTCTAATAGTTTTTTCGAGTTATCGTGTTCACAGACAGACAGACATAATTCTAGAATTGTGTGTTTCGGACTCAGGGAGGTCTAAAAACGTGGAGATTCGTCAAAATCTCGAGTTCGAATTTTTTGACGATTGCAATACTTTCTCTTTGTATACTTCGTAAGCGAGAAAGTAAAAAAGAGAGGATTAATAACGACATTCGCCGCAGCTGCCGACTTGCAGGCGTCAGCAACACTCGATGTAGGAGTAAACTCTGACCTTGATGGAATACAGACAACTAGAAGCGCACATTTTTAGATTTGATTTTTTTTTAACTCGTTGGCTGACATGCGCATGCCTACTTAGCTATCTCTGGTACCAAGCGGGAGGATTACGTCCTTGAGACGGGTTTGTGATTGATGTTTTATCTCCCGATTTTGCTTCGCTCGCTCGTATTAGCGGATCTTCCTGGAGTGTGATGGAAAATAATATTGCTAAGTTTTAATACATAGCATCTCTTTTTAATATATGATTCTTCACTTAAATATTTTACAATCACTATAATCCCTGACGAAAAACCTTATGATATTCGTTGCATTCATTGGATACCAGCGATGGTTCGATTTTTTTTATCACGCAGAGGAAATGACAAATTTTTAGCAGGTATACGAGAAAGTTTGGGAGAAGCACTTCCCATGGTTTTTTTAACTCGTTAGCTGACATCATTGGCCCAGTGCCTTGAAGTTTCGCTTCTAGAAATAATAATTATAAATATATAATTTTAATAATTAAATATTTTTATTTCTGTATTTATTTATTTAGATACAGTTCCTTTTCAAGTTCACAACACATGCTTCGTTTGGAAAGAATTACTAAATTTATTTCAAAAAATTAATATTAAACCTTATGCTAACTGGAGTCTGTATCAGATTAATAAACCAAAAATTTTAAATCGTGCAATCTAAAACGTAAATTTTCCTCAATTATTTTTTTTTTTAACTCGTTGGCTGACATCATGGCACAGTGGCACAGTTTCGCTTTCTAGAAATAATAATTATAAATATATAATATTTAATAATTAAATATTTTATTTCTGTATTTATTTATTTAGATACAGTTCCCTTTCAAGTTCACAACATGCTTCGTTTGGAAAATTACTAAATTTATTTCAAAAATTAATATTAAACATGTAGCTGATCGTATCAAATTAATAAACCAAAAATTTAAAAAATTACTGTACCTAAAAGCATGAATTTTCTCAATTATTTTTTAACTCGTTGGCTGACATCATGGGCTTTTGGTTCGCTTTCTAGAAATAATAATTATAAATATATAATATTTAATAATTAAATATTTTATTTCTGTATTTATTTATTTAGATACAGGTTCCTTGCTTTCAAGTTCATACAGTAGCTCGTTTGGAAAATTACTAAATTTATTTCAAAAATTAATATTAAACATGTAGCTGATCGTATCAAATTAATAAACCAAACATTTAAAAATTACTGTACCTAAAAGCATGAATTTTCTCAATTATTTTTTAACTCGTTGGCTGACATCATGGCCCAGTTGGAGTTTGTACTTTCAGAAATAATAATTATAAATATATAATCTTTAATTTAAACATATAATAATTAAATATTTTTTTCATGTTTATTTATTTAAATCAAGTTCCCTTTCAGGAGTTCACAATGCTTCGTTTGGAAAAGTGCTAAATTTAGTTTCAAAGATTAATAGTAAACGTAGCTGATCTATCAAATTAATAAACTACAAAATTTAAAAAATTCTGTTTAATAGCATAATTTTCCTCAATTATTTTTTAACTCGTTGGCTGACATCATGGCCCAGTGGCCCAGTTTCGCTTTCTAGAAATAATAATTATAAATATATAATATTTAATAATTAAACATATAATAATTAAATATTTTATTTCTGTATTTATTTATTTAGATACAGTTCCCTTTCAAGTTCACAACATGCTTCGTTTGGAAAATTACTAAATTTATTTCAAAAATTAATATTAAACATGTAGCTGATCGTATCAAATTAATAGGCCAAAATTTTAAAATTACTGTATCTCAAAAGCATGAATTTTTCTCAATTATTTTTTTTAACTCATCTTGCTGACATCCTGCCAGTATTTGATTCCTTTCTAGAAATAATAATTATAAATATATAATATTTAATAATTAAACATATAATAATTAAATATTTTATTTCTGTATTTATTTATTTAAATACAGTTCCCTTTCAAGTTCACAACATGCTTCGTTTGGAAAATTACTAAATTTATTTCAAAAATTAATATTAAACATGTAGCTGATCGTATCAAATTAATAAACCAAAAATTTTAAAAATTACTGTATCTAAAAGCAGGAATTTTCTCAATTATTTTTTAACTCGTTGGCTGACATCATGGCACAGTTCGCTTTCTAGAAATAATAATTATAAATATATAATATTTAATAATTAAATATTTTATTTCTGTATTTATTTATTTAGATACAGTTCCCTTTCAAGTTCACAACATGCTTCGTTTGGAAAATTACTAAATTTATTTCAAAATTAATATTATAACGTATTAGCTGATCTATCAAATTAATAAAACCGACATTTAAAATTACTTTTACCTAAAGCATGTAAAATTTTCTCAATTATTTTTTTTAACTCGTTGGCTTTGACATCCTTGGCCCAGTGGCCCAGTTTCAACTTTCTAGAAATAATAATTATAAATATATAATATTTAATTAATAATTAAACATATCAATAATTAAATATTTTTATTTCTGTATTTATTTATTTAAAACAACCAGTTCCTTTCAAGTTCACAACTGTTCGTTTGGAAAATTACTAAATTTATTTCAAAAATTAATATTAAACATGTAGCTGATCGTATCAAATTAATAAACCAAAAATTTTAAAAATTACTGTATCTAAAAGCATGAATTTTCTCAATTATTTTTTTGTACTTATCCGTACTGGTTTCTTAACGCGACTCTTACTAGAGTCGCAAACTTACTCACAGGGCCCTTCTCTTTACTATTCGATTATTATAAGCAAAGAAAAAAATATTCATTCAAAAGTTCATTACATTTTTCTAAAGAATTATTTCAATTATATACATCAACATCGATTTTACATGCGTGATAAGCGTGAAAATGTTTCTCTTTAAATTTTTTTGTGAGTCCGGAACGAGCACGGATAATCCGCAAACCGGATAATCCGCGCACGGATAATGAAGAGTATACTGTAAAAAGTAAAATCAAAAATAAGTTCTGCAAATCTTATTAATTCGATTCATTTCACTTTTTAAGCTAACCTTAACCTTAATCATAAAAAACAGTTTTTTTGGTTAGATTGGGGGGCGGGGGGATGCCAATGTAAAGCAAAACAAGAATCGAGGAACGCAATGAAATAAAGTTTAGGAATCCCTGTTATAGGCCCAGTGGTGTAGTCATAAAACAAACAGTGCCAGCACGCTCTAAAAGCAGTTCCGGAACACTCTACCATGGATGTTGACAAAATCACTGTTTTAAAACCACTTTTGCGGCGCGAGGTATTGCCAGCTGGTAGCACACCTAAATTCCATCGATTCTCAACCGTTAAATTCAACATATAAATGTGGGAAATAATAGGTTTAGGATTGAGCTAATAGTACTCATTTCAGAATGTATATAGGATTGAGCTAATAGTACTCATTTCAGAATGTATATAGGAGTTGAGCTAATAGTACTCATTTCAGAATGTATATAGCAGCCTTATGAAATTTCATTTCGGAATAGGAATTGTTAGAGATAAAGTTTGGGAAAATACCTTAACTCAAGAATGAAAATTTTTTTTCAGTTCTGGACGTTTACAATTTTGTAAAGATTATCGAAAATTTTCCTCCAATATTCTTGAAGTTTTACTAATTTATGATTTTCTACCAGATTCAACAATATTTTTTAATGTATCAAGGTGGCTGTATCTAAAAATGTTCTCCGAGGCCATTGGTGGCCTAGTATGGAAGGTCTCAGCTCTGGGGCCGGAGGTTTCAGGTTTCCGAAGCGATTCCACTGAAGATCCGTCATTATAGGACCTGTTAAGCTAAATCTATACATAGTGGCCAAACATCCTCCCGTTGGTGTGGCGTGGAAGTTTGGAGAGGAAGTCAGCTCAGGTGTCGTCCTCGTCATCTGACCGTGTTCAAATTACGAGGTCCCGTCGCAAATGACCCTCGTGTTGCTTCAAAACTGGGACGTTAATATAACTAAAAAGGGGTTCTCATACGGTGACTGAGAGGCGACCCCGTAATGAAGTAACTTTTTTGTTTGTATTTTCTGCAATCTAGACAATAAAACTAAGCCCATTCGTGATGTTTTTTCATCATATTTCAAAAGAATTAGCATATATACGCCTCAAGGGTTAAGGACGTTCCCGGAATTTTACTTTCTCGTATGCAGAAGTATAAAGAGAAATCAATAATCGTCAAAAGATTCGAACTCAGTTTTGACGAATACTACGTTTAT
>BGPR01015854.1:13870-29700 GCA_013235015.1 Araneus ventricosus | reverse complement strand
GAAACATCAGACAACAACAGAGATAATGGTTTAAAACTATCCGGGTTGCTATCATCGATATTTTTCCGAGAGGAAACACCAACACAAGATGCATGCTGGCTATCTTTTCTCGGAGAGAAAGGTTTTGCACTTAAAGATGGATTCTTGGGGGTAATTTTGCTACCATTAGAAAAATATGAATGTGGAGTCAATGGCTTGAAACTATCTGCATTACTGTCTGGTGTTTTAAAGACTTTATATATTTGAGAAGCAAGATGACTCCTTTTCATAACATTATGATCTTTCTTTTCTCCGGAGATCTCACCTGGTGTAGACAGATAGGAATGTGGAGTCATTGGCAAAAAGGTACCTGATGAGCTTCCATGCAATTCAGTTTGTCTTCTGACATCCATCTGAATTGGAGTTGGTGCTTCCCCATAACTTTTAGAAGAGGTTTCACTAACATGCCTAATGCTGCTTATATCTTGGAAATATTTGGACAAGGTTGATGTGCTGGTCAGAGGAGACTGAGTGGTTTTTGAATCTCGTAAACTGGATGAGTACGGTAATACCCGAGATTTTGTAGATGATATAGATTTAAGAGTTGACACTGGAGATGGCGTAAGAAGACCAGATGACCCAGATCCCCCATCGGATGTTTTGACATCCATCATGGAAGAAAAACTTGATAGCTGATCATCAGGAAGAAACTGAATGCTTGGAATAAGATGCTTAGGAGTCTGTAAATTCGTAAGAGTACCCGATATAAAAGGTGCATGTGCATCAGCCATCTCAATAGGTTCTGGTGTTGGAATTAGATGCTTAGGAATTTGTACTTTACTTCCATCAGATGATGGAGTCTGCAAATCGGAAAGAGTACCTGATATAAGAGAGACATTTTCTTCACTTGTATCATCCATTTCAACAGGCTCTGGTGTTGGCTTTCGAATAAAACGGATACCTTTGGCTATTTCTGATACTTCAGATACTGGGGCATCAACTAAACTGGCAGAAGCAGTGTCAACTTCATCAGGTGAAATGTCTTCTAAGTCAGCTTTTTTGGGTAGTGATTTTTTTCCGAGAGACCTTTGTGTTTCATTGAGAGACGATTCTTTTGTATCATTAGTAAGAACCGAATCCATTTCAGGAATTGTACTCAAATCATGATACACATATCCAGTCAAACTTTCTTTCTTATAGTGCTGTTCAGTAGTTATGTCAGGACTAGCAGATTGATCAGAGGAGTGAGAAACATCTGCAGATACAGTTTCAACTCTGTTATCAGGAGAAAATACATCTGAAAGATTTGTAGCAATGACTTCATGGCAATTCTTCAATAATTCATCTTCACTAGAGCTGTTTATATTAGTTAGCAAGTCATATTCTGAACCTTTTAGCATATTAAGTCCCAACTGGTCATATTCATGCTGTCCAGTTTCATCACCAGCATGAGCTGAAGTTTCTTTTCCTACTCCACTTTGCTTTCTGAAGAACTGTCTAGATGAAACTGAAGAAGTTTGGACAGGATCTGTATCAGCAGTTCTTCGACCAGAAATTTCAACATATTCAGAAAATTTAGAATCTGCAGTGGGCCCGTTTGAATCAGCTTTAGAAGGTATCTGATCACTAATCCTTGGAACTTCTGGAGATCCTAATGCTTCAGGTGAAGTTGTTGACTTCTTTAAATACTTATCAGCTACTAATTGGATGTATGATGTAAGTTTTGATTTTATTAAACTTGAATGTAATTCCTCGCTTGATGAGTGCCTTGCTTTGATCAACTCATCAGCAGAGTCACTTGTGGCTGAAAGAGATTTTGCAGTCATATCCACAGATTGTTTACTTAGGTTCTTTCCTAATGGAACACAGTCTTTATGAAGCTTTTCATCTTCAACCAAAGGAATGGTGCATCCAGGTGAATCGCAAAACTTGCAAACATTCGGCAAACCATGCTTTGAAGGCAAAGACCAATAACTGGAAGAAGACCAAGATTCTAAGGTGCTTCTAGGACTCCTTACTTCTGAGGTAATATCTGATTGGCATGCAAATGATTCAGGTAGATATCTACCAGAATTATTTGTATGTGATCTGTACATGTTTCCAAGATGCCTATAAAAGAATCAAAAGCATACAAATTAATTTTAAATAAAAGAATTTCGAAAGTCTAAAAAATCCTTTATTTCTAATACAATGCAAAAGAATTTTGGCATTTTCAACCTTGCTACACTCACTTGTTTAATACAAATCAGAAGTGGGGGAAAACTTGTATAAAAACATTTCAGCTAGAATTAATTATATGAATAAAGTTTATACAATTTTATGAAGGAATAAAATAAAACCAACAAGAGAATTGTCCTTTCAACTTTCTCCTATATGTTCCCAATATGGCAAATTATGTTAAAGTTCCTAATACAATGAAGAGTATGCATTTGGATATTTTCCCTTTGGTGGATCAAGCCCAAAATTTGAAACAAATGTACAATTTTCATGTCAAGACCAAAATCTAAATTTTATTTATCTAGCCTGTTACATTTGAGTTACCAGGTTCACATATTCACAAATAGACAAATAGAGATGGTCAAACCTTTCAAAGATTTGATTCAAAAATTGATACACAGCTACAAATCTGGTTATAAAACAGTATGACAAATTTCATTCATCCAGCTCATTGTGTACGGAGTTATAATGCATGCATGCATGTAGACAGACTTCCCGCTGATGGATTTTGTCCAAAATTTTAAAGAAAGCAACAATTTAGGTGTAGAGATCGTTTACCAAATTTTGTCCTTTTAGCTTATTGTATTTTTGAGTTATCAGGTTCACACACCAAACAGATTGATACAAACCCAGAATTTTTTTTTTTGGACTTGAGAGAGGTCTAAAAAGAGGAGATTCATCAACATCGAGGTCACATTTTTTGACAACTACAATGCTTTTTTTAATACGTTATTATAAAAAAGTAAAAATTTTCAAAACTGTTTTTATTACTCAATTTTGATATTGATTTTGTAAAAGTTATGGAATAAATAACAGCTAAAATATGATTCCTTGCAGGTGAAACAGATGCTGTACCAAAAGAGCAGCACAGATCTTATTTTTGCAGGTAGAGAAAGATTATTTATAGTTTCACAGTCTTTCAAAAAACTTGATCAGAAGTAATTTGTTTTAAGATCATCCCCTAAGTACATACGAATTTACTTCAATGTTTTAGCTACTATTAAATCAAAATTACATAAGGTGCATATATATCAGAAAACCTGTGCAAAACTTTTACACATTCAACCTTCCCTCCTAAAAATAATTTAGTCTTTTGTTGGGTTGTTGAAATTAAATCCTCAGCAAAGTGCATGCACAAGCAAAGCAAAGATAATTTATGAATATGAAAGTATACACAATACCTCTTTGTAAACAATATTGGGTTTACAATATAGTAGTCTTGAAATTGTTGTTTGTTATTTATGGGAACTGATATAAAAATATTGATAGGTTTTAGTGGCTCTTGAAAAGGTTACATGATTAAATACAGCATTTGACAAGTGTAATCCAGCTCGTTGAAATGTTTGCCTGAGACTAATTGACAGTCATTGCAAAGGCAACTTTCGTTGGAAACTGTCTTCTGGCTATCTGGAGAAAGGCATGGTTGAATCAGATAGGATGAGGTTAATTTGTGGGACGGCAATAGTTTTTCCAGAGTTAATTAATCGAGCAGTGACAGTGCATTCATACAATCCTATCCAATTATTCATCATCATAGAGTTTGTATTAATTGAGGGAAAAAAGAATTTGACAATAAAAATAATATATGGGATATTGCATTTAATCAAAAACATTTACCTTCTTTGATAACTCAAGACACCTCCTTGCAATATATCAACTTGCACACTTCTTGATGATAATGGTGCTTGCTTTCTAGGAGGAGTCCTCTCTACTTCAATCGCTTTATCTTCAGTGGGTAACTTCAATATATCAGTTCCAACTGACTTGTCAAGCGACACAATTTTAGGTGCTACTGTAAAAGAGGGAGGAAAGGACTAGTTTGTATCAGTACAGAAAGTACAAAGATAATTAAATGGTTTGATGTTGAACTGTTATGCATTCTTAGAAAATTCCATACTACTTATTAATCTAATCGTAAATAATAATAAAAGGGAACTAAGAGCAAAGATTGCGAATCAAATCAGGGTTGAGATAAATCACAGCTCTGAAGCATGCAAATTGATAGAATTTAAACAATTTCATGGTAAAAAAAATACCGTATATTTGATCATTCCAATAAATTGCAAGAGAATCCAAGCAAACAACCACATTAAAAATTTTATTCTCGAACTTCAAACATTACACACAAGCTGAAAACCTGGCGTTACTCGGGATCCATATTTTTTCATATACCGGCCTCGAGTTTCTTTCCCCCTACAAATAATGTCACTAACTTTCTCCAACAAACATAAAACTTCTTTGAATTCTTTCTTGTTGAATTAAAACTTTCAAATATAGCCTTTTTATCACCTTATAACAGTATGGTTTGAAAAAAAAATGAGACAAAATTCGAAAAAGAATGTTTATTTTAAACAATATATAGTTCAATAACTAATACAGCTTTACAATGAACATTAAACTAACATCATTGGATGTTTCAGAGCATGTTAAAGGTTATGAAATAAAAACGGAAGTTAAGTGCATACTACAAAACAACAGTGGAAGTAAGAAGTCTACCTTGACCAAAAAAAGCAATATTTTCTTAGCTTTAACAGTGGTAAAAACATGTGAATAAAGGATTTGGTGAAACAATACATTTGATTTTATAACAAGAAAAGTATTGTTAGAATTCGAGTTTAAAATAAATTTTAAACTTTAATTACAGTTAGAGAAAAAAATTGTACATCAATTAGATTGGTATCATTAAAAAGATAATTTTTTGCTTGCTTTGATAATTTGAGGAATTTCCTAGAACAAGGTGCATAGTGAGAAACTGCTGCAAAAATTAAGCACTTTTAAGGACTTTTTAAGCACCTTAGCCAAAAAAATTAAGCACCTTTGTACATGCATGCATACGTCGACACACATATTTTCTAAGCATATGATGATTTCTGTTTTATAATAATGCATAGTTTTTATTGAAAATTTAAAAATATATTTTTTTAATTTTATTATTTATTTCCGTATTTGCACAACGTCTTCTATTGTAAAATAAAGGATGTATTTTTGATTTTACAAAAAAATTAAAAATGATAATGCAAATTGTCATTATCAAAAATTAAATCAACTTTTATAAGATTAACAATAGAAATATGTTACCTTTTTCAACATTTATTAAAATTAACAAATTACCAGTTAATTTGCCCTTTCGGGATAATAATTCCAGTATTTCAATATACGGCATTACCCATTGTTGAAACAAGAGGAAGCATCAAAAAGGTCATTAATAGTCCAGTCAATGAAGGGTTTAAAAAAAAATATTAAATCGTATAGTTTTGAAAATTGGCACAAATGTCCGTGATAGTCTCCTGATGAGCATACTAAAGTCACTGATCCTGAATGATTTAACGAAATAAAGAGCGTAAAATTTCCTACAAAAATATGCTTTTATTTTTCTTCTAGCTTTTATAGTTTTTGAGATAAAAGGTCTCAAAGTTTGCCGCCATCTTGGATTTAATACCCTTTTTTTTTTAGTGTTTTTTAATATCTCAAAAACTATTTGATTTGCAAATTTGTTGTAATCAACAAATTAATAAGCGTAAAATTCCCTACAAATGCATGCCTTTATGTTTCTTCTATCTTTTAGTAGTTTCCGAGATATTGGGCTTCAAAGTTTGCTACCGTCTTTGGATTTCATTGGCCTTTTTAAGTTTTTCTTAAAAATTTCAGTAACTATTAAAACTAAAAGAAAATTAAAAGCATGTATTTGCAAGGAATTTTTCGATCATTAATTTGTTGCATTATATGTAACTGAAAACTGAATAGTTTTTGAGATATTAAAGAAAAACTTGAAAAAAGGGGGGGATGGAATCTAAGATTGCGGCGTAAGCTGCATCCCCAGGACCAGGGACTTTTAGTATGTTCAACAGAAGCCTTTCTCGAACATGTGTACCAATTTTCAAAACTATACAATTTAATGTTTTTTTCCATCCCCATTTTGCGAATTCGTTGACTGGACTATAAGTATTATCATAACATGTGTTGACACCCTTGGATCTATCTCACCCAGAATTTCTTCCCGAATTCTTCCCTTTCGTCGATTTTCTTTCTAGATACATCCGGTAAACAAAGCTTTATGACTATGCTTTCGATACTGTATTCAAGGGGAAACCAAAAAAAAAATGAATGTTTTCTTTGCACTTCTCGAGAAAATTAAGCACTTTTTAAGGACCTTTTTCCAAAATTAAGCACTTTTAAGGTGCTTAAAAATTGATTTCAAATTTAAGCACTTTTTAAGCACCTTTCATGACGCTACGCACCCTGTAGAAATCTCGGGAACACAACAGTCATTCCCGGGAATGCATCAAAATTTTAAACAATCTAAAAGTTGGTTATTTTTAATTGATATCAATAATTACACAAAATAAAGATATTCATAAATTCCAAAACTTATACTCCTTTATATATTGAGCTACAAAATACAGATAAAATATATTAATTATTCTTTTTAAAGTATTACTAATATAATAGCCCAGATCCTCCGGTAACGCTCTGACGTCACCAAAAATAAAACTTGCGCCATAGCACTGCGAGACGTTAAACAGCATTATTTCATTATTAGAGAATCTAACTTTCAATCATTTTAAATTTAAAAGAGTAATTGTCGGTCTAATTTCAAATTTAATAGCTCTAAAATAGTGAAATAAAATTTTCTATCGATTGACATAAAATTTATCTTGCTATGATCAATAGTTCCAGATAAATTTTAAATTATATTAATACTATATTTCAAATTAATTTCCGTTTTTTAATAGAAAGTAGTAAATTATGTCAGTGGTATATCATGTGCGTGATATAGTTTGGAAGCCAAATTGTATCTGAATGCAATCGTGGCGATGTTGTTTTCTTGCCAAGAATTAAATTAGCCACCAGTGACGTGAATTTACCATTCGTTCTCAACCGCAGCCAGTTCCCGCTAATTCCAGCTTACACGATGACTATCAACAAATCACAGGGGCAAACTTTCGATCATGTTGGAATTTACCTCAATGAGGCTGTCTTTTCACATGGACAGCTCTATGGTGCACTTTCAAGGTCTAGGATTCTGAATCACGTTAAAATTTACACAAAGACATCTGAAGTACAAGGAAAATTATTAAACAACCTAAAATACTTCACACGGAATGTTGTTTACCAAGAGGTTTTTTGAATAAAGAAATATTTAAATAATATTTCCTGTCATAAAACATGTTTATTTTATTTATTTTCAATCAATGTGAAACATTTCTCTCACATATATATATATATCTATTTAAACACGTCAAATTTGAAGGGAAATCTCTCGAATGAAGAGGCAATTTGCACCCGTCAAACCATGATCGGTGATTTTCTAGTGATTTAAGAAAACTTAAGTAATCTATGCTTTTATCACTCAGCCTAATTCTTAGCTTTGTTATGAACAACCCAACAGCAGAAAATGTCCTCTCAGCTTCAGCTGATGTTGGAGGAACTGTTTTCAAAGCCCCATCCAGTTCTATAATATTTGATGACCCAACCGATTTTGACAATTTTTGTTTCATATGAAAGGTTACGACGTCTAGATATGTCATCATGGGTCGCCTGCACTCCCCCCCCCCCAATTTTGGAACAAAATAGAAAAAACACTTCCCCACCATACATTCTCTACATGTTTTTCAATTTCGTTCAAAAATGGGGGGGCAGACAACCATTGATGACATATCTAGATGTTATAACCTTTCAAATGAAAAAAATGTCAAAATCTGTCTGGTGGTTTGGGCTGGCAAACTGTCTGAAAGTTTTACCATAATATTTTAAATATATAGATCCCAACAGTTCCATTACAATGGTGTGTCAAAAATATGGTAAAAAACCTATTGTAGGTGATAGACACTGTTTAGTTAAGGTGATTTCATTCTGTATTTATGGATCTGAAGACTTTTATACCGAAATTCGTGAAAAAGTTATACAAAACATTACAACTAGCTGAGGTTTATTGAAAGAGTTTATAATTTTAAAGGAATCTGTTGTCTACAAAGAATATGAAATCTACTATGGTTTTATGGTCTGTTCCACTGATCTTCATGCAGTATTTAAAATCGAAAAAAGTAGTGGCTGACAGCCTCGAAGCAGCGAGTTGACAGGGTAGTGCAGAGCAAAGCGGGTGCTGGCTGCGAGAGCGGAGTTATTTTTATAACCAAGCACAGATATGAATTCAATTGAAAATTTATACATTTAAATGAATAAAAAATATCTTTTTGCACAAAAAAATGCAGAAAGGTAAACTTCATAACTGTATCCCATGGTACAATGGGACTGCATTCTTGCATTTTCTCCATATTGTGCAAATTTACCTTAATTGTTGCTATAAGGTAATGACCATCACTCTTCCATTATGATACACAACTGGTAACTTTTGATCATGGTTGAAGTCCATCCTTTCTTGCCCCATTTCATAAAGAGACAATTGTTATTTCTTGATGTAACTTTACTTGATGAGTTAGTTAAGTTTCCTGCGAGTTACTGTATGCAATGGCCATCCAGTAACAACTATATTAAGTACATTAGTAAATAAATTCCACCACCTTTTCCTATAGGGAAGCTGTGATGGTAGCTTCTCAAAATTTCATACAACTGATCAACTCCATTCAACCCAGAATTATATCTATGAATTAAATTTGGTAATTCTATGTGCATCTTTTCCTTCTGTGCACAAGAATATCTTTCAGTTAACTGGATTGGAAAATTGAAGTATTAGAAGAAATAATCACTACAGAATTATTCCAGCGATACATAAACACTCATCCATCTTATTCATAATTAACCCCCGATTAGAGATAAAGATTTTTTTCACCAAAATTAAGTTTTTAGCCTTTCAACAATAGATGAGGATTCCCCTTCCTGAAATACAAGGGAATTTTCCTTTCCATTTGGTTTTCAGTAGAAACTCAAAATAGAGAAATTCCTTCTATTGCAGTATAGTGACAACTGACAAATTAGTAAATGGAAGTATAATAAATTATACTAAATGTATTTCTTATATATATTATCTTAATTTATGTGTTATTAGTAATGTGGACATTTTTAATTAGGACTGCAAATGTTTAGAAATTTGAAATTGTTTTTAATTTTATATGAATTTTTATGTTGCATACAAATTAAACTGCAAAAAAGAAATTTTTTTTTTTATGAATTTCTCTACATTGCCCTTTTATGTCTGAAACATAATTTCAGTATCAAAATCAAGCTATCCTTCAACTATAATTAACATTTTTTTCAAATCTAAATGAAAGAAATTTTATTTTTACAAGAATTTTTAATTCAATGTTCCCAATTGGGAACATTTGATTGAATCTGAATTGTTTAGGGATGACAATCAAAACAATTAGGGATATACTTTTGCAATTAAAAAAACATAAATGAAAACTATTTACCACCAGAAAAGCTAAAAATTTGAAGCAAATACAAAATGTGTCTTTAAAAAAATATTGAATAAAGTACTCTTTTCTTTTCAGATGATTCTTAAAATTTGCTTGATCAAAAATAATGAATTAGGGTTTGTTTAAATACATAGTTTGTACTTCCAAGCATGAAACCCCTTTTACGACCGAAGCCATACGATCGTGAAAGTTTGACTTCAGCTTATATTTCTGTTCCTGATTAGTTATAGGCAGTAAATGCAGGAAGAAATGATTTTTCTTGTTTCCAGAATCTCTATAGATCTATTTTTCTTATTGGATGACAGATATACATTTTTTAGTTGTAGTCAGCTTTTACAAATAGTTACAAAATACGTCCAGTCTTAAAGGGTTACAGTAGCCCCTAAAAAAGCCCTAATGCACCTTCTGAAACAAAAACCAGTATACACGAGGCCTTATTTTAGAAAAAACACAGTATTTTTGCCGAGATATGTCTAGAGTGATTTCAGTTAAGGCAGATGTGAATCGAGTTTTGAGCTCATCCATATTTGCCGATATGAACAGCACAAAAGCAAGATCCTTAACAAAGTCGGGGGTGGGGGGAGAATAATCTGGACAAGGCAGCCACAACAACTAAAGTGCCATGTTTCTATTCCTGGTGTATTCAATCCACCGATTATGGAAGACTGACAATATCTCACAATGTCTTCTGATCATTTACCTGCAAGCAACAGTTGTAGAATTTTATCATTTTGAAATCAGATGACTTATATTCGGTATTTGGCCCATTTGCTGAATATTCGGTCTGGCCAAATACTAAACAAATATTCAGCCAAATAAATTCAAGATGGTAATTTTTTAAAAAAAAATATGCTTTTAAATATTGCAGAATTACATTTCAGTACCTTTATTTAAAAAAATCTAACATTTACGCAGCAATAAGATGCATTGCACATAAGTGTATTTAATAATGTCACACGATTTCTCATCGTAGAGCTTGAAATTACAATGGAAGAAAAATAATTTTTCCGCATTTTCAGGAAGAAGGCTATTCCATTTGGTTTCACACATATTAATGGATTCAGAAAACAAATGCTCAGTATATACTGTGCAGGAGCTGAAAGATATTTTCTTGCTAAGTTTGTAAATCTGAAAATTTTCAGTATTTTTCCCAGCCTATTAAGTGGACACTTCATCCAAACTATTGGAAGTTCTTTGTGATGTATGCCCTACTCCGACATTGATTAGACTGGGTGTGTGCGCTCCCAGGCGCTGGACTTCCAGACTCATCTGCACAATAGACGTTGTTGGCGGTCCTTCAAACACCGGGACCCTCTTTTGACGGGCTACTTACTGCTTTTCATTACCGACTTTCATCTACCGATTGCACCCTAGGCAACATTCCTAAACAGGTGGCTTTTGTGCTGCCAAGTGTGTTCCCGTGAGAGCACAAATGGGTTGGCCTTCTCGGTTGCAATATAAGATCTGGACGGAGAAACTACAGAGGAGATGAGATCCCGACAGCCAAACTGGTGGTCGCATTCAACGAAGGTCCGATTTGGACAGTTTAGCGAAACCCGCTAATTATTTTCTGATCAGTGAATGGACACCCCACCTTGGGGCTTAATTTGTTATGTTATTATTAATCTAGAATTATTAAATTTGTATATAACTCTATATTTACTCCAGAAGAATTCTCAATAAATTATGTTAAAATTTAACAAAGCTGTAATGTTCTTTTAAGCATAACTGCAAGACGTTACATCTTTATCAAAATAGGAATTTACTTCTAATAATTTTAATTTATCCACTGAATTTTCTTACGAGTTTGTCATTGTCTTGCTCTGCAGTGGTGATTCTAATTTCTGTGAAATAATCCCATAATGAAGAGGGTTTCTCATTTCTTATTATTGGGATTAAGATATCTAAAATGTTACAAAAATACACTAAGGTGTTAACATTTTTTAAATATACAAATAATAAAAAGATCAATTTTATATTTAATTTTCTTCTTTTAAAATTTGAAAAATATTTTATTTACAATCAAAAGTGAAATGTTTTTTAAAAGTGAGTATTCGGCTACCGAATATTTGGCCTGAAATTTGGCTGAATATTCGGTATTCGGCCAAATCATTATTCATTACATCCCAATTTTAAAACACCCTGCATATGTAAAATATTACATCCATGCAAAATATGCGAGATAAGCAGATTGACAATCTGCACTTTATCAAGCCTTTCTCCATTTTACCAACATATTGGGCAGATAGATGTCAAGCTGATTTGTTTTTACATAAGTCATAAGTGTTGCACTCTTAAATATGAACTATTCCAGTTGTGTTGCAGCTTATCGATAGCTCTAATTTGCAGGGTAACTATAAAATAAGTTTCGGTGTAATTAAAAGATAAAAGGCATGAACTGTATGATATTGACTGCAGTGAGAACTTTGAAGAGAAATGATGAAGTGATGATCCATAATAAAGCGGTTTATTCCAATTACCGTTGCATCACATACCATCTCCCATTCCAATCTAAGTCTGGTGGGCTATGTTCCGCGCAGTTACAAAATAGTAAACCTAGTTCGAGGGGTTGCCACACTTGGCGAGCACAGTACTTAACACTAGTAAAAATTCCTACCTATACTACTTCTAGTATTAAATGTATTCACTCATTTTTTAACAAACATCCACATTTGTTTCTCCACTATCTAACATTTTAAATAAATCTATTAAAAATCTACAAGATTTTGGAGGATTAATCCTTGATTGATGATCCGTGGTTTAAACAGGGCGCATGAACTCAAAGGTTCTAAACCCCTGAGCCTTGCATGCTGCAAAAAAGTGGCTCAACAAACTGAAACTGCAATACGATTTGGCTTTTAAATTAGTAATGATACATTTAATCACAGTACCAAAAATCTTAGAATTTAGAAGGGGAAAAAGGAAAGAAAAGAAAAGGGGGAAATTAATTTCTGATTTACAATACTATTGTTCAAATTCAGCTTCAAAGCATACCAGCATGTCCAGTGAGCAAGGGTATTTATTTACCCTTGATTAATGATAGTTTCCTCATCATTAAATGATAAACATCTGGTCTCCCAAAATCATCTGAACTGCCATTATAAAATTAAAACCCCATCCTAGTACATTTGCATTTTTTTCTGTCAATATTCCACATAAATATATTTTTATAAAGATTTCTTTCCATTATATCCCTTAACAAGTAATATAAAAAAAAAAATTAAGTCAATTCCTACTTAGGTCAGCGATCTACACGCTTCGTCACTGACGGTATTTATTCCTAAATTTATATTCTGCTAAATATCTTATATATATAGGGAGAGTGTGAACTCATATCCAATAGAGAGAATAAAGAAAGTAATCAACATTACCCTCTGACAAAAATACATGAAAAAATGACGCCTTCGTGAACATACCAGAAAACAAAGGATATTAGGTCTAGAAGCTGGCAAACCTAGCTCCATCTATTGAGAAAAATTCGAACCAAACGACTCAAGGCGACATATGCTTTCTCCCATATAAAACTAAAATTAATTAATATTTGAAAAAACTGTATTAACATCAAGCGTCATCCACTACAAGTTTTAAAATATGTATTTGAACTTAAGTGGATGAATAAAGAGTATTTTATTAACGATTGAAAATTTGAACAAGATATACAGTTGGACTTCTATTTAACGAACCTCTATTTTACGAATTTCTCTATTTTGCGAACTTTTCCTTGGAACTAAGAACATTTTGCGAATTTCTTCATAAAATAACCTCCAAATAGCGAGGTGCATTCTCTATTTAACGAACTTTTTCTTGTGAATCAATATTTTTTTTTCTCCCTATTCTCAAAATATTTCTGAACATTTCAAACTTATTCTTTCTTTTAACACACTTTATGGTGATCAATGACCTTGAAGCTGGAAAATGTCAAAGCGAAAATGCTTGAGCATCAAAGAAAAAATTTAATTCTTCATGAGGTGGATTAAAGGCGTGAAGAAAAAGGATATTGCTTTAAAATTTGGTATTCCTCCAAACAGCTTATCAACCATAAAAAAAGCGTGATAAGATACAAAATTATGATCCATCGAATTTTTGTTCAAAACGTTTAAAGGCGTGTGTCTATGAAGATGTGGATGAGGCAGTTTTGAAGTGGACAGTGTGAAAAATAAAAACAATACAGCAATGAATTGCGATGAAGACGAAGATGATGAATATGGAAATGATTCTGATGCAGAAATCAACAAACCCTCGTAAGATGAAATGCTAAAATTCATTAATTTTAATATAAAATTATTTTTTTAAATTGAAAATACAGTGTATTCCTGGACAATGTTTTGTTTTATTCTGGTTTTCCTTGCAGATTTCTTTTTGATGGAAAACAAATAGATATTAATTTACAAAATAAAGGAGTGATTAATTACTTTTTTTTAATAATAATATTTATTGTTTATGAATTTAAAATCTGTTTTGTGTAGTTTAAAGTATTGTATTTTAAAAGGTGAATCTCTATTTAACGAATTTCCCATATAACGAACTTTTCTTCGGGATTTAGCGACTTTGTTAAATAGAGGTCCGACTGTATAAATAAATATATATAAAGAGAGTGTGAGCTAATAGTAGGAATTGAAAAATGTAATTAGAGCATTTGTCTGGGTACAAATCTTTTATATCCGATTTCATTTTTTCTTTTTTGGTTTTATTCTCAACTGATTATTTTTCCTTCCATGATATTTTTTAAAATCCTTTAAGTTACTCGCATGCTCAGAATCTGGGTGGGGAAACAGAGCCATAAAACTATGGTGATCTACATTTTAGGAAATAAGACATCTAATTTCACTGCCTGAGAGTATGAAACTAAGAACTGCAAATCAAGCACTTATGAATGCTTTTTTCTTTCAAAGTAATGTTTTTGCATTTTCTGTACAATAGATTCTTTCCTATCCAGCCTAGTTAAAAAAAAAACTGTAATAAAATAAGGAAAAATTTACTTTGTCCAAGTGTTGTAAATGAGCATCTGTTATAATCGCCAGTTTTGAAGGGAAAGGCCTACCATTTCCCATTAATGCAATCATTTATCAATGAATAATAAAATAAATTTGAATAATTTTTAAAGAAATTAAACCTACTTTTTACAATAATGCTTTGTTTATTTTAAAAAAGCATATATTAATACTGTACATTGTACATAATTTTATATTTCCTGCTATTATAAAATTTATCTTAAAATGTTTACAGCATTTACATTCTTGAACTTTCTTTTTCTATCAAATTGGTAAAATGTAAAGGGCAGTATTTAAAAATACTTATAAAGTTATATACTTACAAAGCCTGCACTCTTAAGAGGTTAGAAAATACAAATAATATTGGGTTTTGGTGAAAAAATGTGTTTTTATTAGTTTCGATAGGGTAGGAAGTAAGCATTTAAAGAACTTCATTTATTAGGTTAAGCATTTAAAGCTGGTGCACCCAGCTTTTTCGCCATCCGGCCCGCCCTTCCCTACATTAGGTTGGAGAGTTAGGACTACTGTACCTTGACGCTTTTCTAACACAGTACCACCTTGCAGTTTGCGAATCATAATTGTTCAATAAATGCTGCATGATTCTGGTACTGTAATACACAATTTTTTTTAAAAATAAGTTTCATTATTTTTTTAAAAGAATACCTCTAGCTTCCAAGAGTGGCTTGAATTCTTTTTCATATGCTTCATTCAATTCAACCCGCATTTGATCAAGTTGGCTTATAACAGCATCTATTTCTTTACCTGAAAGAAAAAAATAAAAAGATGGGAAAATAAATCAATTTATTTTTTAAAATAAGTGAAACTGTGATTGCAGAAATCACATGAGTCAATAATATTAAAATACTGGGAGCTTTAAAAAATAATGATTAATATTTTAAATCAATGATTAAATGTTTTTTCATCTGGTAGATTTTATACACATATAATGTGACTTTGACTCTTGCCATTTCGTCACTTATTATGTAAATACCCCTTTAGAATGTGAAAATTTCATGAACACAATTTTGAGGGGAAGAATAAAAAACAACTCATGTGGTTTCTGCAATCAGGGATTCAATTATATTTAGCCTTCAACTGAAATGATATATTACTTCCATTAAAATATTATGCAAATTCAAATTGTCCAATCTCATCCATATTAAACTTTGAAAATAGATATGCAACTCATTTTTTAATGAAAAATAAGAGAATGTACCTAAAAGTAATTTATAGGTACATACTATAATAGTTGATTATATTGTATCAA
>BGPR01015854.1:0-13860 GCA_013235015.1 Araneus ventricosus | reverse complement strand
ACTACCAGGACACTCAATAATGTACAATGATGGAGAAGTAATTTTAATGAAAAACAAGAAGTAGAATTTTTTTTTTTAATATAATTATATTCAGGCAACCAGTTGCCTAGATTGGACCACTAATTTCTTTAAGCACAATTAAAGGAAAAATATTTTTTTTAGTAATAATATTCAAATTCGCACCAAAAATGTTCAAATTCATACTAGCACACAATACATGAACCCAATTATGACATTTTATGCCCTGTATCCCTTCCTCCTCTACCTTTGTTACCTCACAAATGATATGTATTCTATTTAGCAACGGATTCGGAAACCCTCCGCGCTTTTGCGCATGTGCCGGGCGGAGTTATTTTCATCAAAAATAGGGGTTAAAGTGAAGAATGGAAGGGTGATGTTTACATTTTACTGAGCGTGATCTAACAAAGAACTCTGGAAATGTGCTCATATGACTCATTGCCTGACACCCCTTTCCAACGTAAAATCGTCCAAAAGTAGTAGTCTCAGGACCTTTTGCTGAACAGTAAGTTTTTATACTTTTTGAACCAATATATGATGCCTTTAGTATCCTTTTATTGTTCTTTTTTTACGTTGACTTTTCCAATTTATGAGGGCTACTAGAGGTGAAAAACCGCTTTCTGATCTATTCCTGTAGTTTAAAATAATAATTCCATTGAATTAAATGGCTCAGTTTAGGTAACCATTTGTGGTCCAGTCTAGACAATCTTTGGACAACAAAAATCTTCCTAACCTTATTTATAAATTATTTTAATAAAATGATTATAGTAAATTGTAGCCAAAGCAATTTCCTCTCTGAGGATATAATAACATTTTCCCACTCAATTTAAAACATTGTAAGGGTTTTTGATAAATAATCAATTGCTGATGCCTAAATCTAAACACTTGTTCCCCAACTGTAACCATGTAGTGCTTTCTTTTAAAAATGATTTCATACATCCATTTACATTGTTACAACATAATTTGCCTCTTTTATGGCCCAAATATTTAAAAAAATTGAAGTTATGGTACCAATCCAAATTCTGCAACTCTCCCCTATAATATAGTGAAGTGTTCATTGAACAGTGCAACCAGTGTTGAAAGAAAGTCATTAATTTAAAATAGAATATAATTTTGGAGGTTTGTTGGTAGATGTCTTAATCTTTCAGAAGATAATCAAGTAATTGTAAGAATTGTGGCATCACTATATGTATTTTGAAGGGTGAATGACTAGAACTTAAATGACAACAATTTATTAAACATTTAGTAAACAGACTTTACTGTATCATAACTGATATTTACATATATAAATCGTAAACAGAAAAAATTTATTCACTATTAATAGGTCGAAAGATTTCAAAGTATTTAAATTGGATGTCACCATTTTTAAAAAGTTAATAAAGCTACAAAAATTCAAAATAGTTTAGACATTTAATTTACATATTAAAAGAATGTAAAACTTTAGGAGTTTTTAATTTAAATTTTTTCCTTGCTTAGGAATTAATCTGCCCCTGTAAAATATTTTTTTTTTTTCTTTTTCAATCCACTACTTGTTTGCTATTTTTTTTTTATTATCTCCTAATTTTGATGCATGCAAGTTGCACAATACTTTACACTTCACTGGTAAGAACAAAAGGCACTGCAAACTTACAGCACTGAAACTGATTAGAACAGAATTAAAGGAGAATTTCTTGTTCTGCAATTTTTCTTGCAGTTTTATAAAGTGGAACTTGGCTAACTTAAACATTTTTAATTCATTTTTTTCTCTGGTTCCTTGAATTTCCAATTAACACAATGGTAAAATAACTTTGATAATTCAAATTTATTTTGATTAATTTGAAGTCAAAACTGAAATTGTAAAAAATTGCTTTTATTTTTGAATCGTCTTTATTAGTCAAGTACATTCGTACCTTGTGTCTTCAATGATCCAAACGTATAACTTTTAAAACCCTAGATTCGCTCAAGGACTTGACTGTTGTACAAGGTATTCAATCAAAAAAGCAATAAAAAATTCCCCACTTTGTTTTTTAAAAAAAAAACTGAGCATATTTGATGTAAATTGTACAGTTTATTTTGAAGATTAATTGTATTCAAAGAGCTGTATACTGTTTGCTTATTAATATTATTCATTTATTAAAATTGTTTATTAAATATGTATAGTTTATTAAAGATGTAAAATAAATCTTTATTGCTATTTTTAGATTAAAAATTGTACATTTTCTTGAAGTACTCATTTTTAAACTTAATTTTTATTAATTCTAACATTTGTATACATCGAATTTTTTTGTGGTCTCATCATCTCTGAATAAATAAAGTTTCACTGTATTTGTATTTGTTTGATTATGCTAAATAAAATTAAAGTGCACTGTAAATGAAAGTTATTCCACATTTGTTCAAACATGTTAGAATGAAATTATGCAATCTGATCACCATTTAATTGAGGGTTATGTGAAGTTGAAATCAGACATTAACTTTTTACTTACTATTGTTTAATACATCAGCAGGTGGTGATTCAATATAAGCCACGTTTAAATCATCAGTGCTGTCATCAAGTCCTGAGAAACGCTTTCCGCATTGAAGAGTGGTTTCTTCTTGCAATAAGTAAGAATAGTTTTCTTTTACAAAACTGGGCACACAGTCAATCATTCTAGACTCCATGACTGAATCAAGCTGCTTGTATTTGGCCTCCCATTTATCCTGATAACCTTCTAAATCTTCCACTGCGTGTTCTTTACACATAAAAAAAATAGAAGATTATAATTTATTGCAAACAATTTATTTTTTTAATTAACTGTAATATTTCTTTGGAATATTTAAAAGTATAAGCATAAATGAAATTTGCCTCCCATCAATAATAATTGCACCCATTTAGACATCAAAAATAATCTACTTTACTGCAATTAAATTCTTCAATTCTAAGTATTTACTATAATGCAATAATAATTTTATTGCACTGAAAATTAAATTTTTAACAAATTTTCCTTTTTTAGTTAACTAATTAAAGAAATGAATAGAAATCCAAAATATATTTCTAATAAATTGAAAGGTATTGCATTCAAATACATATAGAAATTACTTTTAAGAAGCATAGCTTATTCTTCTCCATAGATACAGTGAAACCTCTCTACAGCAGCCACCCTCCATTTGAAGGGAAATTGGCCACTCTAAACAGGTTTCATGTTTGGAAGCAAAAAATTTGTATTTAAACAAGCCCTAATTCATAATTTCTGATAAAGCAAATTTTAAGAATCATCTAAAGATTATATATTTATTCTTGGAAAAAAAGGTACAATTTGTGTTTGCTGGAATCTTTCATCTTTCTCAGAGGCAACTTTTTTTTCAATTTTTTTTTTATTTAATTGAAAAATAAAATCTTAATCATTTTGTCAGTAATTGTTGAGGAATAGGCAATAATATCTATTTTTCTTAAAATCTGTTAAACTGAAAGTCTCATTTATAGATGGTTGCAACCCATATCAGCAGATTTTTTTTTTTTCCTTTTGTCAGAGTCTAAATCAGTGCCTGAAAAGCAAAAATGAACTCTTGAATGCCCCACTCTGGTAGAGGCCGAAGTTCACTTTTCTCTTCACAATGGAGAAGAAATAATGAATTTCGGTCTGATTTTTGGTATTGTTTTTCTGAGTGTAAGAGTTTTTTGTTCTTCTTTTCTCCCTTTTCTCTTAATAAAAAGTTCAAAGTCACAGAGACGAAAGGAATGCATTTCACCGGACTCCCAATCCAACCCATCAGAGGTTTGTGTGGTGGTTCCTAGAGGTTATTTTAACATTATGAGAAAAATCCTGCACCAAATAAAATGGCTGTTGAGAGGGATGGTCATTTAGAGAAGCTAAATGTAGGATAATAGAAAGAAGTAATGTAAATAAATAGAAAATGTACAGACAATTCCTTAAAATTTGTCATGGGTTTTGAGATTTTAAGTAGTACACATTTAAACAAAGTAACTAACTAAAAATGGCAAAATAAAATACAAAATGAGGCAATGTGTGATTTAGACTTACAAAAATATTGATTGAATAAACAAAGAATATGTATTTAAAAGACAATCATAGCCTCTAAAGCACTGCAGCTAAAGACAGAAACAACTTTCACACATGCACAACATTCTTATTCAAAAATCATTTTTACTCATGACACAAAAACTTCTCTTTCATTGAAAATTTGAAAAGAATTATTTTTAAAATTACAAAAAAAGAAGCATTCACAAAAAAATATATTCACTGGCAATGAGGAATAAAAATAATAGTAATGTTTTAATTAGTACGTAATAGACAGCAATGCAAATACCAAATCAAGGTGACAACCAAGTTTCTAGACAAAAATCCATGATCACTTAAGAATTTCCTAGTACCTCCCCCTCCACACACACACTTTTTTTTTTCCAATACAGATTTCTTCTTCTATAATAATTAATTTCAGAGCTATTGATTCAATTTAGTAATAATTACAAAAAATTTGATTCAATTAAAAATTCATTCAAAATATCAAAAACTCTTAAAAATTTATTTAGTTATAGACAAAAGGAATATGTTTCTTGCACATGCCACACATTGGACCTTGAGAAATTTATTCACAAACTTTTTGTTAATTTCCAAAAATACTAAATGCAAGACACTCGAAGTGCTTCTATTTTGTAGCTATATACAGAAAAATATTAAGAATAAGAAAACTCATATATAATAATAATACAAGTATTCATAATTTATTATATAAAAAAAGAACAAAATACGAGAAATATTTTAGATTTAAAGATAAATTTTTATGAAAATAATTTGTACATACAATACTATTTTGTACATACAAGGTGAAAGGTTTCAATCTAAAGAACAAAAAAATAACAGGAGGCTGTCTTTTTTCAAACAGACACTAATGTTAAAGGAGTAGGACTACTTTACTAGAGTGCCTAATTTGTTTCTCAGAAGTTTTTAAGTTTAAGTTTTTATTATTTTTTTTGTAACTTCTGTTGTTACCCTTTATCTCTAAAATAAGACAGTTATGTTTTTAACATATGTAGTTACTGCGAAATAGAGGATCGCGTCACCAATTCATGCATATTTTTGTCCAACTTTGCGACTCAATAGTCACTAAACTACAATTCCAATTTTCTTTTTTTTGTGTGTGTGTGTTACTGCTTACTTCCTAACTTTTGTTGTTACTCCTTATCTCTAAAATAAGACATTAGTTACGTTTTTAACATATGTAGTTACCAAGATATAGAGGATCTCCCATACCAAATTTTTTTGACTTTCTGGGATGTGAATCAATTTCCTTCCCGAGACCCCAATGGGAGGAACATAGTCCTATGTTAAAAAGGAAATGTTTTATTCTAACATCCCATCTGCCAAACTCCCTGTCCCTCATGAACCTGGTAGAGTGGTTCCATACCCTCCGGATATATTGGAAAATAGCACTTCATATAAAATTGGGCCTTAGAAAACAATTTGTTAAGGCATTGCTAATAGTACGAGAATGTTTCAAATACCTTTGTGAAGAGTTATTTTTAGAGTGAGGTTATTATTTTTTGTTTTATCTGAAGGAAGAAGTATTTATAAACTGAAATCAGAAAACTTATGAAGAATGAAAATTTTAAGCTCAAAATGGAAACAAATGAGAAGAGAGAAGGAAATCTTTGAAACTAGAAACAACTAGCTTTCTTGGAAACCAAAGAGACCCAAACTAGATACCTATTGTAGGAGAAATGTTAGCAAATTTAAAGATATTAGGATGCAATATGAGCTTAAAAGTTCCTTTTCTGCATTTGTGCCTGGATTATTTATCAGGATATTTAGAAGTAATCATTGAGGAGCACGGTGAAAAATTTCACTTAGACATAAAGACGGTATCAAGGAAGGTGAAATATTAGCATGATAGCCATTTGTTGCTGGCCGTTGAAAAGAGGCAATCCTCGGCAAGTTCAACAAAAGAAAAGCAGAAAAAGAATTTTTTTAAAAATGCTACTGTAAAGATTTTAACTTTTTTAAAAACTCATTGATCATTTAAATCATAACAGAACCAGGATATATAAAGGTAAAATATGTATTTATGAGGAGATAAAATAAAAATAAATATGTCAAAATATTTTGATTTCAGCTATTTTCTCCAAAATCTGAAATCGTTCGAAGAAAAGTCCGTATGTGATAGAAAAAAATGGATTTCATTTTTGAAATCAACACTAAAAATAATATAAAAATCAGCTATCAAAACTAAAACAATTTTCAAAAAGTACTTTTTTGCAGGCCTGTGTAATTGAAGCAAATACATCAGCTACATCTCACAAATTTTAATTTGGTTTTGAAAAGTACTGAATCTTTGTTAAATTACCATCTCATCAAGCTACATACCTTTAGGATTTTTCTTTTTAAAAATATTCTCAACAGCATCTTCCATGGCCACTTGTTTCTCGGCATGATGAAGTTTGTCTGGCAAGCAATTTGGAACTTTTCCCTTTGTTACAAAAGTGAAGAAAATCAGTCAATAGAACTACAATATATTTTATACAAAATTATTTTTTAAAATCTGAATCAAAATTGTAACTAAGTTTCAATGACTACCACAGCAAAACTACCCTGAAGGAGGATGAATTGCTAATTATGGAAGGATGGCATTAAGGCCAAACAAGTAATCTTCCCTAGAGTGAGAGGTTTAGTTTAGTTTTAGTTAAGCAACATGAAGGTTTTTTGGAACAGATCTCACAATTTTGAACTGTGGTCAGACCAAGAGGACAACATCCCTTTCATATTAAAACTTCTGGACAACACAAGTGGGAGGACATTTGATCCCAACTGATTTAATGTGCACCAGGTCTATTTACACAGCAATTCTTCAGTGAAATCAGTTTTGAACCTAGAGCTTTCCAGCTCCAAAGCTGAGACCTTGCCACCAGATGACTGTGTCCCCTTGAGATAGAACGAGACAGGGGCGAGAGGTCAATTGGAGCAGATCAGCACTAGTCAAAAAGCTGTAATTTTGTCAGAAAAGCCACAAAAATTCTGTATTTAGTCGCATTGGTCATAAAACATTCAATTGATAATATTAGGAATACTTCACATAATTAAATATGTTAATCTATTATTTATCCTTTTCTGGGATGCTCAAATTTCCCCCCTTTTTTATTTCTACCCAAAAAGTAGTTCTGTTGTACCTAAATGTTGAAGTGACTGCCATAAAAGTTACAAATTCAATAAAAATAATCTTTCTAATTAAAAATAAATTAATTTTAATTAAAAATTCATTTATAAATTCTAATTAAAAATTTCAAAACAGTGTTTCCTTTCATATTTCATTCATGTCATCATTATAATGTACTATCTCTGTCCCATAATAATAGTAGCAAAAGAAAATAAATATAGAACGCAACATTTATTATCAAAAAACTAGATTAAATTAAACAATAAATTTAAAATATTACTCCTAATTTTTATTTTGAGTGTTCAGATGGCTTTTGCTTCTATCAATTCATCAATATTATCTGGTGAGACTTGATGTAGTGACTGTAGTACTATACTGATACTGTGTATTGATGCATAGTGTTGTAGGACAATCGCAACTCGATTTTTGCCTGAAAACTCTCTTTTTTTCATTTTACTTTTACAATGAGTTGATATTCAACTGAAAAAAAATTGATTTCGATCAGCGGATGAAATTAGAAAAATAGTTATAATGCGTAATAATTAGGTTAACCTAAAAATTGAAAAATGAGTCAAAACATGCATCAGATGTCGTGAAACATCGATTTTGATTGAAGGCTTCGCAATTTTGCACTACAACATAACTTATAGTTGCATTGGCCAATAATTCCCGTTTAAATATTCACTTGCTACTATTATTATGAGACAGAGGTAATAATTTTTTTGAAGTGAAATAATAGAGTTTTGAATATAATTTGTTAATTAAGACAGATGTTTCTTGTCTGATAAGCTAAGCTGTCACCAAGCTACTAAAGAATATGTACAAAAGTGGAGTTAGGGTTATCTACAAAAGCACAAGGACCTTAATTGTTATCCATGAGTAATATATGTTCTAAGGTGTGATAAAAATAATAACAATTCCACTAAAATATTACTAAGAAAATTCTCTGACAGATATTATTCATCAAACATACAAACTTGATAATGGAATTTTATTTTTAAAGTCACTATACTTTTTTGTTGCAAGATAAAGGTATTTATATCTATATTAGATGTGACCAGAGTAAAAGGTTTTAAACATAGTAGTACTCTTCAAAGATACATAGAAGTAATAATTTTATTTCCTTCCTATTTTATACGATGGAATTTGAATTGCAACATAAAAAGTCAAGACCTTGTGTAATTCACAATATTCATACAAAGGAAAGAGAAATAATTTTGAAAATGAGGAGTATTAATAATAAAATCTACAGAGTTCCATAAATAAGCTTCCTGTGGTCATTTTTATAAATACAATAGACATCATGGATGCAACGCTCCATCACACCATTTTTTTTTTTTCTTCCCTTAAAGACACTTTTACACACTTACCCTTTTTAAGAATCACTAAATCTACCAATATTTTTTGAATCAATTGCTGAAAATGGCAAACAAAAAACAATTCAAGATGAATGCATTGTGACAAATATGGCAAACAAAGTAAATACAATCACATCAATAAACTGTTTTTTGCTTTTCTGCGTATTGCTACACTTTGGCAGATATTTAATTTTAAAACCCCAAAAAAGAATAAATTCACTTTGGGGGGGGGGGCCCCGAGAAGCGTACAGAAATTTTCCACGAGTCTACAAGTGAAACTTGATTAATTTAATATCTTTAACAAAACCTGTGTAAATCTTACTAATTTTAAATACAAAAAAACTGTCTTTATGCAAATGTTGTCTAATCAATGAGAACTGACAAGCAACTGTAAATAAATTAATTAATTAATAAGAGCTGTTTAAAGGTTTGCATGTGCCAATTTCTCATCAGAGCAACTCAAAAGATATGATCTTTTAATATAATAATTAAACAAATAGTGTTATCAATTATTAATTTAATCCATATTAATACTTATAATACCATAAAAGCATTTGTTGTAAAATTATAATTGTTTACATACTGTTGGTTCAGATATATTTCTTGCCATTTGTCGCCTATTAAGCTTTTCTGCATTTTCAATATCTTTTAAAATTGCATCATGTTCCTGAAACAGAAGGAAGTTAGTTGATTTATTTCATAATAACAGCTTATGCAAGAGATCAATCATCATTATTAATAAATCTTAATTTTCCTGTAATTTAAAATTATATAACTTGAATTGCAGAAAAAACTTGAGGTGCAATTTTTCTTTCATACTTCTTTTTACAATTAAAATAGGAACTGATATCGAAAAAATTCAAAAAGGTTCATAAATAAAACAACTAACATGTGATATACATCTATATAAATACAAAAAGTACTTTTATAATTTAATGAAATTTTATCTGGTATATTAATGTAATGTAACCACTGAATGCATAAATTGTAATTTTCAAATATTTTTTTTCTTCGTAACAGTTGATTGAAGAAATATTTAACCATTTATCAGTTCAGAGCCTATAATATATACAGGATCAATAAAGCTTGAAAACATACTAATAAATTTTAAAAAACAATGATTCATTTTTCCCTCAAGTAACAATATGATCATAAAGGATAATACACACTTTCAGACTATTTGTATGAAATAATTTATTTTAAAGGTAAATGAGGGTTTAATGCAATTCTTATTTATGATTCATTTATAAATTGGTGTTGTTAATCCTTTCCGTCAAAAATAAATTCGCCTAGTACTGCACATTAGTTATAAATCAAATCATTGGAGATGTAAACAAAAATAATCTTTTCTCATTTCAGAAAACATTAAAATATCAACACTCTGGTATTATCACAAGTTGTGCTCATATTCTTTTCATTTTAGATTCCATGGAGTTTACTTGCAGTAATGCTTTTATGACACCTAAATTAAAAAGTTTTTTAAAGATGTAACTGTACAAGATGTTTTTCGATTATTCACCTAATAAGCAATATAAGTGAAAGAAATTCTTCATAATTAACTTTTTGTGAAAGTATACCTGCTTTTGGCGGTCCTTTTTTAAAGCCTCATTGAATCGTTTCTTCGCTTTCTTATCCCATTTTTCTTGCATTTTTCGTTTTTCTGCAAGATATTCTTCATCAATGTTTTCCTTATCTTCCGAGTTCTCCATATCCTCCTGCATAAAAGCAAACATTTTGTTTCATTTATAAATTTATTTTCATATTTTACTGAAATAAAATGAAGTGTGAAAATTAAACACATTTAAAAAAATAAATATTCTCAATACAATCCTTCTTAATAGACAATTTCACCAGTTCAGTTCATAAGATTTTATTATAAAATTTAATAAATTTTTGATATGCTGTTTATTTATGTTTTGTGAATTTATTTATACATAAGTTACCCATAATTAATTAAATAACATTAAAAACCAAAAAAATATTTTGCAATAATAATAAACTTATTCACCAAATTCTATAATTTGTGAACTATAAATTATGTATCCTTTAACTCCTCCCCCCATGTGTATTAATAGATCATTGCAAGTTTATCATAACAAAAATATCGGCCAAGATTCAAAAACTCATGGTATACACATCAAAAGTCCATTTTAACAACAATACATAACTGCGGTGAAAAGTGCCATTATAATGGACTTCTCATTATAAGAGAATCATACTGGAGCAAATCCTTGCTAAGAATACTAAAAGAATACAAAAGAAACCTATAAGAATGTTAAAAACAAAAGCACGGATGGCAGAGAGAAATCGGAAGCTATTCAAACGAAATGAGGAGTATTCTGCCATGTTCCAAGAAAGGTCAGGGAATAGGTGAAAGAATGTCCTTTTCTGGTTCTTTCATTTATAAAATTATTGAAAAGAGAGAGAAAAGTATGCTTGCCCTGACACTTTCCATAACGTTACAGCAAAGACTTAAGTTTACTCACCATAAAACATACTTTTTAAATCTTTAACATTAACTTATTGACAGTGCATTGCTAATCATTTGTAATAGTTATATTCTCCTTATAAACCATATTCATTATATCAGACTTTAATTGTATATAAAGGAGCTTCATAAAATCATATGCTAACATAGATAAGAATTTTTAGACACATCTCATAAAAAGTCTAATCACTATAGTCCACAATTCATATTGACAAAATGTACAAAGCTATGAGTGGTCAAATTATCAATGAATGATTTAATACATGTTTTTACATATCTCAGAATTATAGAAAGAGTTCTATGAAGGTGAAAAACTCCGATTTCAATGTAAATTTATTTTTATGACCCAGAATACAGAATACTGGTGCCTAAAACTGAATTCTATTCAAATGTATCATTAATATTCAAATAGATTAGTATCCCATTCAGAACTATCCAAATGGACATAATCATACATCACATAGCATTACTCATAATGCCATTTGAATTGTCTTTAATAGTGAATTTCTTGTCATCTAACTTTCTTGAATTTTGGAAATGCTGTGAGATATTTCATTTAATTCACTAATATTAATTTTTACACTGTTCCTTTAATTCATTAATATTATTTTTTTACACTGCTAGATATTTCATTATTCTCATCAAGCTTAAAAACATATTTGTGATATATTAAAAGCAATAGAATGTTTGAATCTTGAGGCATCATATGTTTGAAACATCAGATTAAAATTTGGACTCTCAATTATTCCATTGTTTAGGTGGTGTTGGTTAATTATGTGTTGGATGTAAAAGATTTTAACATAAATGTATAAAGGTTTTAAGATAAAAGCACAATGTCAACATAAGTTAGCCCATATATTTATATTAGTTAAGAAAATTTACAATGTAAGTTTTAAAAATAAAATTAATAAAATAAATCACAATTTAAAATTAAAGAAAAAAACAGATATTTTTCTCACAGCATAGATGACCACTAGGCTGATGCAAAAATTAAAGGTAAAACATTTTTCAGTATAAATTTCACACTGTTTTTCAGCTTTAGATTTATTCTAAAATAAATATTTTGATGCTGGGAAGAAGACTAGAAAATCAATGGGAAAATTACAGTACTGAGCCCATGAAAGTTGAAGGACTTCTCTTAAATTGCTATGAAATCCATTAATGGTTTTGCTCACTTCATTAAAAAGGAATGAGAAAAGTCACAAAAATAATTCTAATCCTATAAAGATATAAAATAAAATGTAGTCATGTTTTAAAATAAATAATAAATGTATATTGATTATGTCTAAATGATGGTTATTAATAAATTCAAGACCTAAAAATTTTGAATCCACACATCCCTAAAAAGCAATAAATTACTTCAAAATAAGATTAATTAAGTAACAGGAAATTTCTGCATTTCATTTGCAACATCTAACATTGTAGACTGCATCATTTGAGTTGTCATGGCCTTGAGTCAAAACACATGTTCAAAGAATTCTTCTACAGCCACCCCACCACCACAAAATAACACAATACGGCTTTTACACCTATTTAGTGACAAGACTAACAACCAAGAATGTGCTTTCCACTGACAGTAATGTGGATGTCAACAAAGCCTTCGCTGTACTGTAGCAAAAGAAAGTTTGAAACTTTTAATATAGGTTTGAATTTTTGAGTTAAGCTTCAGAGTTTGAATCTTGACTTTTACTAGGTACTAGTCACCTTCTGAGATCAGCTTATTTGCCAGGAATACTGATAATGCTAATTTTAATCGAATCTATTGCACATAATTTGGTATTTGTGATGCTCTTAACAAAATAATTTTAAACTTCAAATTGTGATGAGCACTTAAATTGTCTTTGCAACTATTCTGTTCATTATCTACATGAATGTCCTAAATGGAATCAAGTAACTGTTGGAGTCATCTAACCATAGAATTGCATGTTGTTAGTGCCAACTTCACACTTTCATCCTCAAACAAAATTTGCATTTGATTTCAACACTAAAATGGTGAAGCGTTATGTCCAACAGCATGCTACCTGAATTAAAACGTGCCAATAAATGATAAAGATCACCAACCATAATGTTTGAGCTTAGCATAAAAAAAATATATTAAAATTAATTACAATATTACCAAAGAATATGAAAAAAAAGAAAAAAAAGTGTCTTTATTCCTCAGGTTTGAACAATTCAAGAGAAACATACAATTAAATATTTGTATAAACAATGAAAAAGGTTTGAATTTCACTGTTATAAAGGAAAACTATTGTAAATTAAGCATAAGAATATATTTGAAAATTTGCTAAAATTAGGAAAAAACTGTATTGACTGTAGACAACTACATTGATATCATTGAAAAGAATTTTATTTATTTTTTGTATGTGTATGAATTTTAAGGTGGTGTATAAGTTATTTTTTGTATAATAATATTTTCAAACGTTATTGCCAAAAAATGCAAACATTTTGCTCAATTTTTTATTAAATAAAATTCTAATTCAAATTTCAATAAAATCACTCAGAAGAGCATACTCCCATACACCAAAGTACATTTGTGCCAAATTTGGTAGCTCTCGATTCAATCATCTATCTTGTAGAGCACCAACACAGACACACATATTCGATTTTATTATTAGTAGAGTTGTATATAGATGCTGTGCATACTGTAGTACTATGTGGCATGGGTTCTGCAAAAATTCACGATCTTCTTAAAATAAATAAAAATTTTATGTATGCTCCACCATCTCCTCTGTAGTGTTGGGATTCTCAACACGCATTCGCCGATGGAGGGCGCTCTCCTTCCCCGAGGGTCGGGGATTGGTTTTTAATCAGTCGAGTTGCGAACTTGAAGGCTGGAGGGTCTTGTCGGAAAGCGTCGGCGAGTGAGGCCGG
>BGPR01015852.1:18764-35832 GCA_013235015.1 Araneus ventricosus | reverse complement strand
CACATGCCCATATAAAACTAATAAATGGTCCTTTTTCTTTAAGCCACCCTAAATTGAAACAGTCTGAGTTGAATTCTTTGGATTGAAGTCTTTTACTGCAACTTCAGACTTAGTCACTCTTAAGTAATAATCTAAAATGGTACCAAAAATTACGACGTTAGGACTTTTTTGTGATTTTTTTTCTGAAGTTATGCTTAGTGACGCAAAACCCCCGTCCTGTGGGACAATTCCTTTTCACTCCACTCCGTCCCGTTGGAAGGTCTTTGACGAAGGCGTGTTGTCCCGAAAGGGTTTTAAACCTTAATTTAAACAGCTTCTGTAGCCAGGCTTAAAATTCTCTTTTGCTAATTTTCCGAGGTTTTTACATTTGCCTGGTGGTAAGGCCTCCGCTTCAGGGCCGGTAGGTTCCACTGAAGGTCCGCCATGTATTTCGACCTGTTGCACGCTAAATCATACGTAGGGTGCCAAACATCCTTACGCTGGTGTGATGCGGAAGTTTGGAAAGGAAGATACCACCTCAGGAATAGTCCTCGTTTTCTGACCGCGGATCAAAACGTCCCAAAAACTGCCCTAGAAAACTAAACAAACGAGGTTTTCACAAGGTCCAGTTTTGCACTCAGGTTGAGGGAAAGTGCACAGGCACTGGCACTCAAGCGAATATATAAGTCAAGATACGTTTTATGTACGCAAATATTTGATACTTAGTCAAATTGCAAACCTCACTTTTTTCTAAGGAAATCGACCCCAAGTTTATTAGGTCATTTTTCTTCCATTCATCATAGCGTCTTTAAGGAATATTATCGATTATATGATAATCGTAATCCAGGCAGATGGAAAAACAAATAAATTTTCCGATAACCCAGTTATTCATCAATTCAGTATCGATTCTGCCGTAGAAAAAGTAACGCAGAAATTTCCTTGAATTACAATGGAACAAAATCCATCAGCCATCTTTCTTATATTTCCTCTGGAAATCATTCTTTCTACAATCCTCTGCTACAATCGCCATCTTACTTTTTTTCCTCCGTGTTCTGTTCTTTATCTGGACCGATAGATTAAGAAAAAACTGGCCCAGACTTAACCTCTGCATCGTAACAGATCCATCACAACGCAGTGATAGATAGACTCGCTGGGAGGATAGAAAGAAAAAAATACTTCTTTAACTGTCCAGAATAGTGGAAAGTATTTCATTTCGTATCGACGAAAACTGTCATAATAAAGAAGAGAAACATCTTATCTCGAATCGTGCTCTGGGACTAGAGATTTAACAATCCTTCTAATGTTTCTCCGCTGTCTTTGCGATCAGTTCTCCAGGCTTTACATTTAGTTTGTTCTTCAGTAAATTATTTAATAATGAAAATGATTTGCTTTAAATCATTTCTGAAGATGCACACTATGAACCCTGTCTTGCCATCAACCTTAGATCCGTCCGTGTGCAACTCATAATCGCAATTTTCCATATTTGTATTCTGTGTTTTATAATTTTTTTTCTAGCTGGCACATTCACTAATGGCCTGAAGTAATCAAGATGACTACTATCTTCAATTACGTCATATTTACTCTTCCGTAAATGCCAAATATGAAATTTTTCGTGTACGGTCAGTGCTTTTATGTGGAAGGGAAAAGCATGCTTTTATTATTGTACTCAAAAGTAGAAGATAATATTATATCAGAAATCTGGAGATCGAAAACAAAAATTGTAAAATCATGAGGCGCTGTTAGAAGTAACTCAAATAAAACTGGACATTTAATCGCACCCATAATATACAAGGTGTCCACTACAAACGTGGCCGAATAGCCTATTTCTGAATTGTTAGAGTTAGGCATACACTTCCAATTGGAAAAATGCTTTACGCAATGTAACCAATTTATGTTATCTAAGTCAATAGATGTATGATGAAAAATTATTGAGGTTACATTTTTATACAGCCCCCCCCCCATTACATTACACCACCTGCATCCCCGTGTTTAGAGCCATTTGGCTCCTTTCCTGTTTGGATGGATGGAGGTGAATTTTATTTTTAAGAAGGGACAAAAAACAAGTAACAGGTACAAGAACAAATGAAAATGAAAAAGAAACATACATTGGACAGAACAACATAGAAAACAATACAAAGTAGAAAAAACACGTAGAGGGGAAAAAAATCATAAGTAGCCGGAAGTTTGTGTCAGTCTGGGTGGATGAGTGCTCAGTTATTATCCTATACAATGAGATTGTTCTCATCACATATGAAACGCATTAGGAGTCGAAGTCGGGTCCTTGAGAAGTTGTTCGTGAGAATGTTTTTCAACCACTGTAAATTGAGTAACACTGTTGGAGTTTGGAAATGCCAGGAGAGGGTAAACGGACATTTTGTGGCATAATGAATTGGATCTCCTTTTTCTCCGCATGAGCAGTTGTCATGTGTTCGAAGATTGAAGCGAAGAAGGTAAGAGGGGAAAGGCCCGTGTCCTGTAGCGAACATTATCTCTTCTCTATTTATATACAGCCCCCCAGTCCGATTAGTCATAATAGTAAAATATTCTTGACACACTGAGATTTTAAACAAGGAAACTTCCACTCTTCTACAACTAAAACTGACCAAGTTAAGAAGCTTTGAATATCGTTGTTTTAGACGATTTTAGACCATTACAATCGCCGCCTGGAGGAAGATCCTCCAATCAAAGCGCAGCGTGGGGCTTTTGGCATCAATCATGCGAGTAGAAATCTACTCCTACGCTGGAATTATGCAAAACGGAATCCATCTTTGAAATACACATTTAAGGATGTGGGCAGGCTGGGGTCAGTGGGTAAAATGCAATACACCAGAAAATCGTGTTTAAAGTTTTATCAATTTCATGAAATTTTTGCTAATTCCATATAAAAAAGCAGGTTTTCAACAAATAAACAACTTCGATAACAGGAGCGCAATTTCATTTTTTAACAAACGAATATCTACTTTTTAATCCAATATAGGGATGAAAAAAGTTTCATGACTTGGTACTGAGTCCATGAAAAATATGAGGTTTTGCAGGTTTAAAAAACCGTAGGAATTCGAAACTGATTTTTGACCGTAAGTACTGAACTTTTGACAATTAACCTCTTTTCTTCCCAGCCTGTGGCATATAACTTTCGCGAAGTACTTCAGGAACATTTTAATGCATTACAAATATTCTGTTGTGGAAGTTAATGGAGGTGGTTCGACTTTGCATAAGCAACTACAAACATTTAATCTCTGTTAGCAATAATGTACCAGAAATCAGTAAAGCGGTGAATGGTTCCGGACTACATGACTGCATCTATTTAAATTGGAGTTTGTATTAGGATAATACTGGACGCAGTTGAAGACCACATACTTCTATCGAGATCATATAATTATCAATTTCACCGAGGAGCTACTACATCACTAGCTAGCTAATAGGACCGACGGTCATGTGATCTCAGTGAATGGGTCCCCTCTGACTGCGTTCAGTATTATTCCAATTCGAACTTGCTGCAGGCTCGTCAAATACAGTAAAGGTAAAAGCAGATCGAAATTTGAAACTAAAATAGCAATTAAAATATCAAGTAGATGGCATTTACATGGGCTAAGATAATCAAATTTCTGCAATTAATTTCCTAACCAATACAGCTCATTCTATGATTGATCCCAATTAAAATATCAAGTAGATGGCATTTAGACGGGCAAAGATAATCAAATTTTTGCCATTAATTTCCTTACCAATGCAGCTCATTCTATGATTGATCCCAATTAAAATATCAAGTAGCTGGCATTTACATGGGCAAACATAATCAAATTTGTGCAACTTATTTCCTAACCAATACAGCTCATTCTATGATTGATCCCAATTAAAATATCAAGTAGATGGCATTTACATGGGCAAAGATAATCAAATTTTTGCAACTAATTTCCTTACCAATACAGCTCATACTACAATTGATACCAATTCATTACAAAAGTGCCATTTTACCCATTTTCATTCCAGAGGCTTGCAAGTGTGTGATGCAGTACCTGGCCATGGTGTCCGGTTTCGCGAGTGACATGGACTGTATCAAGGAGCAGCTACTACAATCAAATTTTATTTTAGAAGGTAAGAAATCAGACTTTATATATTAATAGTAGTATAAAAATAAAGGACGAACTGCAATGTAACACACCCAATAGTTTGGTACGAATTTTTTTGTATTTGAAAAATTAACGCTGGAGTGTAATATTACACACTTAATAGTCTAGAACGATTTTTTTTTGCATTTGACTTTGCATTTTGAGGGCCTAAGATATTTATTACAGGATAAAATATGCTTTGTAAGTTTAATGATTTTCTGTAAAAGTTTATGGTAAACCTTCACATGTTTGTCTTAATAGCATCGGATAATGACAATGCCAAAATACCAAAAAGAACTTGAAATGTCTGAAACAAATTGAAAAAATGGAAATATTGATCAACTTTCTAATAAGAACTGGACTGAACTGGTCAAAACTGGTCTTAAATATAACTTAACTGCACCAAATTAACTCTTGCAACCCCACTGCTCTCTCTCGCTTTAACATCTCTCTCTATATTTCATCTACGGGGAAGTTAGTCCACAGAAACAACCTCAAATCTCCAGTTTCTGTTCGCAAAATAAAGGGAACAGACAGGACGTAATCTCTAGAAAGTTCATGAAACCGGTAGAATTAGGTTGAAAGTTCGAGGTCCTTCTAGAAAATTCCCTTTGTCGCCAAAGTCGCCAACTTTGCAGTCAAGTCGCCAAAATGGTCGCCAAATTTATCGCCAAGTCGCCAAGTTTGTCGCCAAGATTAGCATCTCAGGGAAACCTTACCTTATTCAAGAAGATGCCAACTGGGAGTTGTCACTGTTGTGAAATGGTACTCGCAATACCCCCTTGTGCACTCGGTGATGGGTGGGCTAGCTGTACGGGGATACTTTAATGGAATTCATTTTGACATAAACGTAATATTCCATCCTACGTTATGTCTTAACTTCACCTTCGTTGCTTTATATGTAAAAGTCTGGGTTTGAGGTTTTCGTTTAGATTTACATAATCAGCAAGTCTTCCTCCGACTCTTTGATTGCAGATTGAATATTATAAAGTTATTCATTACTTTTCATTTTAATTGCTTATTGATTATGATTCATTAGCAAAGGTTTGCAACTATGTGCCTACCATTTTTACGTGTTTAGAAACTTCTTATTAATAACTATTACGTTATCGAATATGTAATATCCCAGAGGAAATTATTTTAAAAGGCTCTCTTTTTCTGTTATAAGACGGGATTGTTTCTCCGCTCTGCGACAATACTGACCAACAGTTTACATTCTGTCAAAATACATCTAAGAAATTAGCCGTACGAAATGAATCTGAAACCTAATTACTTCCAAAGGACTTATCTCCGGCAATTTGCCAAGAGAAGGAAGCAAAACTGCACTTTATTCTATGGCCGAAATAAATCTCACCACCAACAAGTTCGTACCAGCAAAAAGTAAATATGGCACGTCTTCAACCTCATCATGAGCGATTTCCTTTCTACGTATTTATATTAAAAATGGCTTCTGGCAATTTTATATATAAAAATGGACACTTAAGTGAATAGTGATAGTTATACTGATCATATATAGAAGCCTTTGCTCAGAATTAACAGCTCAAGAAAAATTTGTAGTCATGCTGCAAATTCCAAATAGAATGATGGACTGATCCAATGGAATGGCACCAATTCCAGATGGAATGATTCACGGAACTGATACCATAAATGCAAAATTTTGTATTCATACCATCATTTTAGTTGCCATTCTAGAGTTCTACTATACTCCAAAGTTTATTTTTATGATATTTCACGAATTTTATGATTTTCTGCTTGTATTTCGGTCTAATCTGTACTTATCATATCCCTAATAACACAAGACGCTGTACAATATTGTTACGATATATTCACGATATTGTACGGTATTCAGAATACCGGACAACGTCGTAGAGATAACGTACAATATCTTGTGCTAATAAGGATGTTAAACAATTGTTATATCGGCTTATAACGCGGCTAAAGGTATCTAAAAGTTAGAAAGTATTCTGGGAGGCAAATTCATGATTAATAATGAATTTCATTTGCATTCCTCAAATTATTTGCAAGTTCATAGAGTTAAATATGAGTACTAGTAAAGGCTCTGCAGATGTCAAAATGATAATCAATCTCTTGTTAAGTATTGAGTAGCATTATTAAATACTAGAAAATCACCCGTCATGGTTTGACGGGTGCAAATTGCCTCTTCATTCTAGAGATTTCCCATCAAATTTGACGCGTTTAAATAAATATATATGCGAGAGAAATGTTTACCATTGATTGTAAACAAATAAAATAAACTAATGTTTTATGACAGGAAATATTTTTTTATTTACATATTATTTAAATATTTCTTTATTCAAAAAGCCTCTTGGTAAACAACATTCCGTGTGAAGTATTTTTCGTTGTTTAATAATTTTCCTTGTACTTCAGATGTCTTTGTGTAAATTTTAACGTGATTGGGAATCCTAGACCTTGAAAGTGCAACATAGAGCTGTCCATGTGAAAAGACAGGCTCATCGAGGTAAATTCCAACCTGCTCAAAAGTTTGCCCCTGCGATTTGTTGATAGTCATCGTGTAAGCTGGAATTAACTGGAACTGCCGGCTGTTGAGAACGAATGGTAGATTCACATCACTGGTGGCTAATTTAATTCTTGGCAAGAAAACAACATCGCCACGATTGCATTCAGATACAATTTGGCGTCCAAACTATATCACGCGCATGATATACCACTGACGTAATTTACTACTTTCTATTAGAAAACGGAAATTAATTTGAAATATAGGATTAATATAATTTAAAATTTCTCGGGAACTATTGATCATAGCGAGATAAATTTGATATCAATCGTTAGAAAATTTTATTTCACTATTTTAGAGCTATTAAATTTGAAATTAGAACGACAATTACTCTTTTAAATTTAAAATTACTGAAATGTAAGTTCTCTAACAATGAAATATGCTGTTTAACGTCTCGTAGTGCTATGGCGCGAGTTTTATTGTTGGTGACGTCAGAGCGTTACCGGAGGATTTGGGCTATTATATTAGTAATTCAACAGATATGCGCTGTTTCAAATACAACGTGCGAACATTTTGCCGGTAAATCATCATTTTAATGAAACGGCAAGCAGGAAAGTCCAACTGCAATATACAGAGAAAGCAGTGGCTTCAACAAACTGAGAGGAAGTCGGAGTGTGATTGCTGTGAAAAGAGGCGGAAAGCAACTGTTAACACTACGCACTGCTAACTTTGGTAGAAATTTTGAATAAAATATCTCGAAGAAATCTGTACAGAGCATCCATTAGTAATCAAGTATGGTTCCCTCACTATAAACATATATTTATCTTGAACACTCTATGTTTACATAACCTACAGTATCGCCTCGCGCTTATTCAGAACAAATATAATTAATTTTCAAAAATTCTGATTAGCAGTTTGATTGGTAAGCTCTCTTCATAAGTTTTTAATTTTGGTTGTTGGAAAAGTGCGTAATTAACAAAGGTAAGACGGCTTCTTAATTGTTTCAATAGTTCATATTATATTTGTTTGCTGAAGCTTATTTACTACTATGATAATATTGTAAAATGATTTGTTTTCATTTAGCTTTTGGAAACGCAAAAACGCATCGGAACGACAACTCTTCAAGATTTGTAAGTAAGCAATGGTACTTTCTTGTCTTCGTTAAATATGAATTTTTAAATATTTGATGATGAATCCTAATCGGATTAATTTTTCATTTTCAGCAGTACTTTTAATACAGCATTACCTTGATAATCAGCTTCATTAATAAACAATTTATAGAATCAAGAGCAGACTTATTGATAATATTGATTTTAAATTTCATTGATTTAGTAATGAAAGATATTAAACATTTTCTAGCTCAAATTTATTGATAACATTGACATTAGGTTGCATTGGTTTAACATTTAATAAAATTAAGTCTTATTCCACTACTAGAAAATCATAAGTCGTGGTTTGACGGGTGCAAATTGCCTCTTCATTCGAGAAATTTCCCGTCAAATTTGACGTGTATAAATAGAAATATGCGAGAGAAATGGTTAACAATGAATGAAAACAAATGAAATAAACATTTTAAAACATGTTTTATGACAGGAAATTTTTTTTATTTACATATTTTTTTATTCAAAAAACCTCTTGGTAAATAACATTCCGTGTGAAATATTATACGTTGTTTAACAATTTTCCTTGTACCTCAGATGTCTAATCAAAACAAAAGCACTGCTCTGCTTGTAAAAAAATATTATCAAATTATATCATTACGATTGCAATAAATAACCAGATGCATCGTGGCGTCCAAACTATATCATCACGCGCATGATATACCACTGATGTGATTTACTAATCTTAATATAAATAAAAGTCATTGTGGGTATGTGGATATGTATGTGGGTATGTATGTGGCTATGTTCCACATCTCCTCCTAAACCAATGGACGGTTTTCAACCAAATTTTGTACACTTATTATTTAAGACAAGGGGAAGACACTTATGAACTTTTCTAAGTCCCAAAGTTAATTAAACAGTCAGTTAATTAGAAAATAACCGAAACCGTTTTTCCGCAGTAACTTCGGAGCAGATTGTCTGACAAAACATATTTTTATACCATCTTAAAGTTCAAATTTTTACCTTTTCAATGATACCAATTTCATTTCTGTAACATTTTTCCTTCGATTGTTATTAATTTTTAAAAGTTCAGACAACAATTAAATAATTAACAAATCCCATTGACTCGGCGATTCTCGATGAAGAATATTTTATTTTTCAATCGACTGTCACGTGATCCTTCAGGAATGCGAAAACATGAGGAATAAATTCTTTTTAAAATCAAATATCACGTAATCCTTCTTTCCGCTGTAACTTCGGAACAAATTGTCCGATACAAATTATTTTTATACCATCTTAAAGATAAAAATTTTGCCTTTGCAATGATACCAATTTTATTTCTGTGACATTTTTCATTCAATTTTTATTAATTTTTTAAATTTTACGTGCAGACGATTTTGAAATAACGCAAATTTATAGCTACTCAGTTGCTAGGAGATGGTTAGACTTTGAACTAATTTACCTTTATTTCTGAAAATTTTGCTTATATTTATAAGTATCCATAAAATAAGGCAGAATTTACATGTATCTGTCTGTCTGTCGGTCAATCGGTCGGTCACAAGAACTCCTTCTAAACGGTGAACGGTAGCGACGTGAAATTTACACACGGCATTCTAGAGCATATTTTTAGGTCAAAGGTGTTATTTTCAAGTTTCAGAGTTAATTAGTTCTTAAGATATTTAATTAAATAACGAACATTAGCCGTTTTTAAGCCTAATGCTTAGACGTTTTTTGCCAATAACTTCTGAAATCTTTATTAGACAACAATTATTTTTATGCCATTTTAAAGACCAGAAAATGATCTTTTTAATGCTATTAATTCCATTGCGATGAAATGTTTTCTCCGATTGCTATAAAGGTTTAAAAATATTTTTTAACGTAATTTCTAACAATACTTTTTATTCTTATAGAAATAAATTCAAGCCAAATTACTGTTTCGCGCGCGGGCTTTTGCCGGTGTTAATTGTCAGGGGCACCTTCCGATAAGCCTAGAATGATAGTCGGTGTGCCAGTACTACTAATACGTAAACTCGATATACCGAGACTGCGCAATGGCACACAGTTAAAAATTACACACCTAGGTACAAACGTCGTGAAAGCTACTGTTATGACTGAAATAGGGAGAAGAGAGAGTGTTTTAATTCCACGCCTTCCGATAACACCGAAGGATTTATCATCACAGTTCAAAAGATAACAAATCTCTGTAAAAATATCATTTTCGAGGCTCAGGGCCAGACACTGAAAGTGGCAGGCGTACATTTGGAAAAACCATATTTTTCCCATGGGCAACTATATGTGGCCTGTTCACGTGTGTACAGCCCACACAACCTCTACATCCGTGCAAATAACGTGGTATACAAAAGTATATCATCATAGATAAACAATTTATATAACTATATCAGCATACATGTACAGTACACTCCTGTCAGCCGTCCAATTAAGTATTATTAACCGTCAGAACTTTTCCTTTCCCCTTTCAAAATGCAACAAAACATTTGCATTCGTGAATTAAAAAAAGAATAATTCAAATTCTTCGCGCACGAAGTCGCGGGTAACAGCTAGTTTCTATTAAAAAACGGAAATTAATTTGAAATATATGATTAATATAATTTAAAATTATTTTATTGACCATAGCGAGATAGATTTTATATCAATCGATAGAAAATTTTATTTCACTATTTTAGAGCTATTAAATTTGAAATTAGAACGGCAATTACTTTTTAAATTTAAAATGACTGAAATTTAGGTGCTCTAACAATGAAATAATGCTGTTTAATGTCTGGCAGTGCTATGGCGCGAATTTTATTGCTGATGACGTCAGAGCGTTACCGGATCAGTGAGAGACAGATCTGGGCTATTATATTCGTAATAACCTTATTGTCAACATTGATATTCAGATGATTTACTTTTCATGTATCCTTGTGCAACCTCATTAACTGAGTATCACTCACATTGATTTAAGATTAGTAGAACTGAGGCTGTAGTTTTTTTAAATTTTTCTGCCATTGTGTTAAATATTTCTAAATTTAGGTTAAGTAGTTTGAAGTTTTGTTTTTTTTTGTATATATTTAGTATATTTCAGAGGACTGATCGCCTACTCAATGATGATACCATCTTCATTTTTCTGTTACTCCAAATTTTGAACCATAGTTAACCATACACAACATCGCCTCAAACTAGACTCATGTCCAAAAGTTACATAACATTCGTAAGATGGAGTTAATATGAATTCAATGTTAGGTAATCAGTTGTGTAGAGTCGTGGAACATGCAGTAGTCAGAACTCACATTATATAGCAAAATTCTCGTCATGTTCACGTCTCACGCATTCGCTTATTGGTATTGTGACGTATCCCTATCAGCACAAGATATTGTACGGTATCTCTACGATGTTGTTCGATATTCTGAATGCCTCACAGTATCTTGAAGATATCGTAACAATATTATAGAGCATCTTGTGCTAATAGGAATGCCCTCCTCCGACAGCTGACATTGATTTAAGACTGGGTGTGTGCGTTCCCAGGCGCTGGTCACTTTGAAATTCATCTGAAAAACGGACACCTGCCCATACCTTTCATGTTGGCGGTTTCTTCAAGCACCTGAAATCCTCACCCCCTCTATTGACGGGCTACTGCCTTTCATTACCGAACTTTGGAGAGCGGTGCAGAACTTTCATCAACCTATTGCACCATAGGCAACATTCCTGAACAGGTGACTTTTGTGCAGACAAGAGTGTTTCCATGAGAACGCAAAGGGGTTTTTCTTCTCTGTTGCGATATAAGGTCGGGACTGAGCAACTAAAAAGGAGATGACATCCCGACAGCCAAAACTGGTGATCGCATTCCACGAAGGTCCGATTTGGACAATTTAGCGAAACCCGCTAATTATTTTATCAGTGAATGGACACCCCGCCTTGGGGCTTACTTTAGTATATTATTACTAACCTAGAAATTTGATATTTGTTTATAACTCTATATTTACTCCAGAAGAATTATCAATAAATTATGTTAAAATTTAACTTAGCTGTGAATGTTCTTTTAAGCATAACTGCAAGACGTTACAGTATTTAGAGGGGCGACCAGAAAGCGATAAAAACGAAAAAGGATTTCGACTCAGCCCATTTCACAGAAAGCTGGTAATGCGTTGACACTTTCATCAATGATTTTCTTTGATGTGCACAATACTTACATACATTTTCGTAAAAATCGCACGAATATTCAGGAAGATATAAAGGTTTCTTTGAAAAATTACTAGTCTTCCCGCGAGTTCTCAACCAAATTATACAAACTTACAGAATACTTGATAATATGTAAAAGAAGCATTATATTAAAATTTTAATTAAATAATCAGAATATTACAAGAAATACGAATATTTGTAGAAAATAATTTTTTAAAGCGCATGTGCGAAATGTAGCGTAATTTTCCTTTCATAACTTCAGAGCCAGATATATAAAGCGAGTTATATAAAAATTCCAGTACAATACTGTTAATATTCAGAAAGATATAGGCATGCAAGAACTGAAATGCTTTTGTTTTGTGATAGGAACAAAATGACGAGGGATTTTCTATAAACCGATATTTTTTAACTTGAATCTTCTAACAGTAATGTTGAATTTTATGACAGGTAAATATCCTGAATACTGATGTAACTTATAAATTAAATTGCCATTCGACTATTACTATTCGAAGATTTAAGTTTAATGAATATCAATTTTTGAAAAAACTCTTCATTATTTTGTTACAGAACAAAAGCAATTCAGCTTTATGCTCAGTTTTTCAGCTGATATGTTTCTGAATCTTAACGGTAATGAATTGGAATTTTTAAAGAAGCTGCCCTATATATCTGGCTTCCAAATTATAGAAGAAAAATTACACTACGTTCCGCACATGTGCAGTAAAATATTATTTACTACAATTTCTGTAATGTTCAAGGTATTTCATACCATGATTCTCTGACATATTGTTACGAATTATGCACAATTTAGTTGAAAACACTGCATGTTAAAAGCAAAGAAAATTCGGAAAAATTTTAGATTTTTAAAGAAACCTTTATATCTTCCCGAATATCAGTGCTATTTTTAGGAAAATACATGTAAACTATTGATGAAACTCCTTGTCAGCTTTCTATGAAACTGGATGAGTCAAAATGCCTTTTCGTCTTCATCGCTTTCTGGTCGTGGCCAAATCTTCAATGTAAAATGTGAGTTCCGAATACTGTATGTCCCAGGACTCTTCAAAACTTATTACGAACGATTGTATTCATATTAACTCTAAATTTTTCCCATCTTACGAATGTTGTTTAACTTTTGGACACGAGAATATGTCAATACATTTTAGTCTTAATTATTAGACAATGACTTATTAGACTTAATTATTATGTTTTCCTGAAGTCGAGTTCGCTTATTTATCAATAAACATCCAGTGTAACCTAATTGAGTACTTTTTCCATTAAATCGGCAGTATCAAAAATAGGTTCAAAACACCCGAGGAACAATTTCGTGTTTTAAGAATGCTATACTGGTCACACTTGCACTCAATTTGGCAACTACTGCATTAACATTTCGCATCAACATTCTTGCGTGACAACAACCTCTGTCGACTGAACGGAAAATAAATAAACTTTATTACTGACAATCTTAAATTTATTTATATTGATTTAACAATTAACGGCATTGAGCACCAGTTATCGCACTTTATCGACAATACTCGCATTCAGATCAATTCCTTTAACAATTAACAGAATTACGGCCCGTCCTACTTTGACCTTATTGATTGTAAAATTCAATAGTATTGATTTAACAATTAGCAAAATTGAGAATGAACATTGATAACGAAGTAAACTTTAATACTCAGCACCAAAAATTAATATTATTGAGACTTTTTTGTTCGTTTTGACATTTTTACTCTATATTGTATTTAAGGCTGATGCGAAAATGTAGCAAACATACAAGGTGTGACCAATAAGTAGGGTGAATGATGAAATAAGTCTTGCATTGAGTAGGCCTCACGTGTAAACTGGTTACAATCCTTCAAATAGTCCCCGCCGTACACTGTGCGCCTCTGACAACGTGTGTACAAATCGTCTAAAGCTCATGAAAACTCCTCCACTGGTACAGCTGTCAATTCCAGAATATAGATCAAAATCCAAATATAGATCATTTAATCACATTCCTGGCGACTAATGAAGACCTAATTAAAAGTCAAAATGCAACACCGTCACATACTCCAGCCTAGAAATAGAAACTTCCAAAGATTCACGTCCTAGAACCATAAATTCGATGGATACCCAGTTGAACAGCAGAGCACACTAGCTTGAAAACAGCAACCAGCCACCACCAATTCATCCGTAATTCATTCGAAAAATTCACCCTTCACATCACTGCCAATCCTGGAGTAACATTTCCAGCGATCCCTCAGTGTAAATAACAAGACAGAACAAATAACCAGTCCCACGATTTTTAGGATGGTTGCGACAATTTTCATCAATATAACCAGTTGTAATACGTTATTCAATTCTTCTTTTCCGTCGCATCGAACAGCACTATCAGCCCCGAATCATGGATCTGCAACTGTATGAAAAAATGTAACTAAAGGAAACATTCAACCCTTTCACTGCACTCAAATATGATAACTCCTCTTGTAAATATTTTATATTATCCTCGGATTGTAATCGTCTGTTATTTTTATTTTATTCTTCTTTGTTCATGTATAATTATGTTCCCTTTCATGTGTTTTTATATCTAATGATGTAATTTTTTTGCTTTTTCTTTTCAATCAAGTTTCACACATACTCATCCAACCGACGGGGGATATGCTGTGGTGTTATGTTATGTTATGTTATGTTATGTTATGTTATGTTATGTTATGTTATGTTATGTTATGTTATGTCAATTCCAGTGTCACAGCAGCTTGAATCTCTGTAATGTCTGTTAATCTTCACCCTTTTATAGCCAAAATAAGTTTAGGAAACTGGGAAAAGTCCGGTGGAAAGAGGTCTGGGGAATATGGTGGATGCGACAGCTCAGTAACCCCATGTTGAGACAGAAACAGTTTTACAAGCGTGGCGGTATGGGGCCGTGCATAACCGTGCAAGAAAATCCAAGAGTCAGGTTACTTCAGATGCGGCCGTACACGACGAGTAACCTCGCTTTAAAATCATTTGTATAACTTTTTAAACCACGCGTATAGAGTTTTCAAGATCAAGGTGTCACCTCCAGAAACCTGCTTCAGTATTGCGTGACTTTCACGTGCCCGATACCCGATTTGTAAAAAAATTTCAAATTGATTCTCATCGCCATGACAAGCCACAAAATCACCGTACAGACAACAGCCAATAATAAATCTATCAAGTCTCACAGGCGCACGAAACCACACATTTTTGTTAACTCAATATTACGGAACATAGTTGTTCACATTTTCCATTTCAGGGGTGATTCACCCTACTTATTGGCCACCCTTTGTATATGAAATAATCAACTAAGAACCTCAACGAATAAGCAACTGAAACCAGGGTTGAGGACAATGTAAAAATAATATCAGCAACATTATAGCAGAAAAGTAAATAGCCTCTACAAAAGTGATTCATTCTTTCCAGTAAGATTGTGATGAGAATTGTGTTAATGTTTATGAAAAAAGTCTTTTTCAAACAGCCGCTGATGTTAAAGGCGTAGGACTACTTTACTCGCGTGACTCTTTTGTTTCTCGAAGTTTATCTTTGTTACTCGTGATTCTCTTTTGTTTCTCGAAGTTACTCTCAATTCTCTTTTGTTTATCTAAAATACTAATGTATGGAAAATTGGGGAAATAAAATGAAACTAAGGTTACAATGAAAATTTAGAACATTTAGATTAGTTATAATCAATGATGTCGAGTTTCCACTGACATCCTGGACAGCAATGAATCTTCTTGCTTGGCTCACCAATGTTTTCAATGGATGTCTATCGAGTCTTAAGTATTCGTTGTTGATTTCTTTGATATTCAGTGCAGTTGTGCCTTTCGCATGATGAAATGAATAGTCGTTCTTGTCGTTTGTTAAAGTATCGTAGTCCCCTTGCATTTTCACGTGAGCCCTGTTGTTGAAACTCAATGATCTCTAAATGAAATGGGTGGAATAGTGTAACCAACTCTCTGGTATAATTGAGTGAGTGTTTCTTCTATTTGTCAAATTTTTGTTGTAACTTCTTTTATTACCCTTTATCTCTAAAATAAGACATTAGTTATGTTTTTAACATATGTAGTTACCGAGACATAGAGGATATCCTACACAACGTTTTGTGGCGTTTTGGCATGTAAATCAAATTCCTTCCTGAGACCCCAATGGGAGGAAAGTAGTCCTACGTTGAAAAAGGAGAACTTTTACTTTTAGAGAGTAGTTAAACGAAACTGAAACAGTTTTGTCGGTATAATTTATAAAAAAGTGAACATATTTTAGACTTCAGATAGAATAGTTTTTAAATCCTAAGGAATAAAACTTAAAAATATAATTTTCTGCTTAAAGCATGTTTTCATTGCTTTTAGCTCGATGTTTAGATGACTTACAAGATAAAATTATAAATTAACAATTATATTCTCTGTAATGAATAATGTTTATGTTTTTCATAACGAGAATGTTTATTATCATTAGTGGGCCTGGTGAGGTGGTAAAATTTAATATGGACACAGTCAAATGCGAAGAAGTCTTCATCCCCCAGACTCCTGCAAATGCATGTAGAACTATAAAATTTCAGAAAGCGTTTTAAATAATGTTTGAACAGACCACAATCTGGGAAAGGACAAAGAATAATAATGCTCTATTGTGACTTAATAGGTTAACTTTAGGAACGCAGTCCAGGTTAGATTGTTTGATAGGCCTTGTGGGTATTTGCCGGGTTTCAGAATGGCTCCACCTTCGGCCAAACGTAAAGACATTGGTCTTAGAATGTTTTCACCTTCGACCAAACGTAAAGATATGGTTTGAGGATAATTTCACCTTCGGCCAAACGTAAAGACATGGTTTGAGGAGGGTTTCACCTTCGGACAAACGTAAAGACATGGTTTGAGAATGGTTTCACCTTCGGACAAACGTAAGGACATGGTTTGAGGATGGTTTCACACCAAGAATTATGCCCTGTTATAAAGAAAAATATCTGTCGGTTTAAAATTAATTTCTGTATGATATATATGTAGCAATCTTCTGGAATTAAGTAACAAAAAGTATCAACTCTACAAGCTGTTTTAAAAGACGGGAGTTTCATTTCTCTAAAACAACTATGTGTATTGATTCACGGCGTTCCGAAACATCAGATACGGGTTAAATTTTTATCGAAACTCGCGCATTGGAAGTGTAATTCTAATTCCAACTCTTAACCAGTTGAAAACTTTTTTCTTCCTTTTTAAAAAACCGATTAGCAATTACTCAGCTTGGAG
>BGPR01015851.1:0-17075 GCA_013235015.1 Araneus ventricosus | reverse complement strand
CTCCAAGCTGAGTAATTGCTAATCGGTTTTTTAAAAAGGAAGAAAAAAGTTTTCAACTGGTTAAGAGTTGGAATTAGAATTACACTTCCAATGCGCGAGTTTCGATAAAAATTTAACCCGTATCTGATGTTTCGGAACGCCGTGAATCAATACACATAGTTGTTTTAGAGAAATGAAACTCCCGTCTTTTAAAACAGCTTGTAGAGTTGATACTTTTTGTTACTTAATTCCAGAAGATTGCTACATATATATCATACAGAAATTAATTTTAAACCGACAGATATTTTTCTTTATAACAGGGCATAATTCTTGGTGTGAAACCATCCTCAAACCATGTCCTTACGTTTGTCCGAAGGTGAAACCATTCTCAAACCATGTCTTTACGTTTGTCCGAAGGTGAAACCCTCCTCAAACCATGTCTTTACGTTTGGCCGAAGGTGAAATTATCCTCAAACCATATCTTTACGTTTGGTCGAAGGTGAAAACATTCTAAGACCAATGTCTTTACGTTTGGCCGAAGGTGGAGCCATTCTGAAACCCGGCAAATACCCACAAGGCCTATCAAACAATCTAACCTGGACTGCGTTCCTAAAGTTAACCTATTAAGTCACAATAGAGCATTATTATTCTTTGTCCTTTCCCAGATTGTGGTCTGTTCAAACATTATTTAAAACGCTTTCTGAAATTTTATAGTTCTACATGCATTTGCAGGAGTCTGGGGGATGAAGACTTCTTCGCATTTGACTGTGTCCATATTAAATTTTACCACCTCACCAGGCCCACTAATGATAATAAACATTCTCGTTATGAAAAACATAAACATTATTCATTACAGAGAATATAATTGTTAATTTATAATTTTATCTTGTAAGTCATCTAAACATCGAGCTAAAAGCAATGAAAACATGCTTTAAGCAGAAAATTATATTTTTAAGTTTTATTCCTTAGGATTTAAAAACTATTCTATCTGAAGTCTAAAATATGTTCACTTTTTTATAAATTATACCGACAAAACTGTTTCAGTTTCGTTTAACTACTCTCTAAAAGTAAAAGTTCTCCTTTTTCAACGTAGGACTACTTTCCTCCCATTGGGGTCTCAGGAAGGAATTTGATTTACATGCCAAAACGCCACAAAACGTTGTGTAGGATATCCTCTATGTCTCGGTAACTACATATGTTAAAAACATAACTAATGTCTTATTTTAGAGATAAAGGGTAATAAAAGAAGTTACAACAAAAATTTGACAAATAGAAGAAACACTCACTCAATTATACCAGAGAGTTGGTTACACTATTCCACCCATTTCATTTAGAGATCATTGAGTTTCAACAACAGGGCTCACGTGAAAATGCAAGGGGACTACGATACTTTAACAAACGACAAGAACGACTATTCATTTCATCATGCGAAAGGCACAACTGCACTGAATATCAAAGAAATCAACAACGAATACTTAAGACTCGATAGACATCCATTGAAAACATTGGTGAGCCAAGCAAGAAGATTCATTGCTGTCCAGGATGTCAGTGGAAACTCGACATCATTGATTATAACTAATCTAAATGTTCTAAATTTTCATTGTAACCTTAGTTTCATTTTATTTCCCCAATTTTCCATACATTAGTATTTTAGATAAACAAAAGAGAATTGAGAGTAACTTCGAGAAACAAAAGAGAATCACGAGTAACAAAGATAAACTTCGAGAAACAAAAGAGTCACGCGAGTAAAGTAGTCCTACGCCTTTAACATCAGCGGCTGTTTGAAAAAGACTTTTTTCATAAACATTAACACAATTCTCATCACAATCTTACTGGAAAGAATGAATCACTTTTGTAGAGGCTATTTACTTTTCTGCTATAATGTTGCTGATATTATTTTTACATTGTCCTCAACCCTGGTTTCAGTTGCTTATTCGTTGAGGTTCTTAGTTGATTATTTCATATACAAAGGGTGGCCAATAAGTAGGGTGAATCACCCCTGAAATGGAAAATGTGAACAACTATGTTCCGTAATATTGAGTTAACAAAAATGTGTGGTTTCGTGCGCCTGTGAGACTTGATAGATTTATTATTGGCTGTTGTCTGTACGGTGATTTTGTGGCTTGTCATGGCGATGAGAATCAATTTGAAATTTTTTTACAAATCGGGTATCGGGCACGTGAAAGTCACGCAATACTGAAGCAGGTTTCTGGAGGTGACACCTTGATCTTGAAAACTCTATACGCGTGGTTTAAAAAGTTATACAAATGATTTTAAAGCGAGGTTACTCGTCGTGTACGGCCGCATCTGAAGTAACCTGACTCTTGGATTTTCTTGCACGGTTATGCACGGCCCCATACCGCCACGCTTGTAAAACTGTTTCTGTCTCAACATGGGGTTACTGAGCTGTCGCATCCACCATATTCCCCAGACCTCTTTCCACCGGACTTTTCCCAGTTTCCTAAACTTATTTTGGCTATAAAAGGGTGAAGATTAACAGACATTACAGAGATTCAAGCTGCTGTGACACTGGAATTGACATAACATAACATAACATAACATAACATAACATAACATAACATAACATAACATAACATAACATAACACCACAGCATATCCCCCGTCGGTTGGATGAGTATGTGTGAAACTTGATTGAAAAGAAAAAGCAAAAAAATTACATCATTAGATATAAAAACACATGAAAGGGAACATAATTATACATGAACAAAGAAGAATAAAATAAAAATAACAGACGATTACAATCCGAGGATAATATAAAATATTTACAAGAGGAGTTATCATATTTGAGTGCAGTGAAAGGGTTGAATGTTTCCTTTAGTTACATTTTTTCATACAGTTGCAGATCCATGATTCGGGGCTGATAGTGCTGTTCGATGCGACGGAAAAGAAGAATTGAATAACGTATTACAACTGGTTATATTGATGAAAATTGTCGCAACCATCCTAAAAATCGTGGGACTGGTTATTTGTTCTGTCTTGTTATTTACACTGAGGGATCGCTGGAAATGTTACTCCAGGATTGGCAGTGATGTGAAGGGTGAATTTTTCGAATGAATTACGGATGAATTGGTGGTGGCTGGTTGCTGTTTTCAAGCTAGTGTGCTCTGCTGTTCAACTGGGTATCCATCGAATTTATGGTTCTAGGACGTGAATCTTTGGAAGTTTCTATTTCTAGGCTGGAGTATGTGACGGTGTTGCATTTTGACTTTTAATTAGGTCTTCATTAGTCGCCAGGAATGTGATTAAATGATCTATATTTGGATTTTGATCTATATTCTGGAATTGACAGCTGTACCAGTGGAGGAGTTTTCATGAGCTTTAGACGATTTGTACACACGTTGTCAGAGGCGCACAGTGTACGGCGGGGACTATTTGAAGGATTGTAACCAGTTTACACGTGAGGCCTACTCAATGCAAGACTTATTTCATCATTCACCCTACTTATTGGTCACACCTTGTATGTTTGCTACATTTTCGCATCAGCCTTAAATACAATATAGAGTAAAAATGTCAAAACGAACAAAAAAGTCTCAATAATATTAATTTTTGGTGCTGAGTATTAAAGTTTACTTCGTTATCAATGTTCATTCTCAATTTTGCTAATTGTTAAATCAATACTATTGAATTTTACAATCAATAAGGTCAAAGTAGGACGGGCCGTAATTCTGTTAATTGTTAAAGGAATTGATCTGAATGCGAGTATTGTCGATAAAGTGCGATAACTGGTGCTCAATGCCGTTAATTGTTAAATCAATATAAATAAATTTAAGATTGTCAGTAATAAAGTTTATTTATTTTCCGTTCAGTCGACAGAGGTTGTTGTCACGCAAGAATGTTGATGCGAAATGTTAATGCAGTAGTTGCCAAATTGAGTGCAAGTGTGACCAGTATAGCATTCTTAAAACACGAAATTGTTCCTCGGGTGTTTTGAACCTATTTTTGATACTGCCGATTTAATGGAAAAAGTACTCAATTAGGTTACACTGGATGTTTATTGATAAATAAGCGAACTCGACTTCAGGAAAACATAATAATTAAGTCTAATAAGTCATTGTCTAATAATTAAGACTAAAATGTATTGACATATTCTCGTGTCCAAAAGTTAAACAACATTCGTAAGATGGGAAAAATTTAGAGTTAATATGAATACAATCGTTCGTAATAAGTTTTGAAGAGTCCTGGGACATACAGTATTCGGAACTCACATTTTACATTGAAGATTTGGCCACGACCAGAAAGCGATGAAGACGAAAAGGCATTTTGACTCATCCAGTTTCATAGAAAGCTGACAAGGAGTTTCATCAATAGTTTACATGTATTTTCCTAAAAATAGCACTGATATTCGGGAAGATATAAAGGTTTCTTTAAAAATCTAAAATTTTTCCGAATTTTCTTTGCTTTTAACATGCAGTGTTTTCAACTAAATTGTGCATAATTCGTAACAATATGTCAGAGAATCATGGTATGAAATACCTTGAACATTACAGAAATTGTAGTAAATAATATTTTACTGCACATGTGCGGAACGTAGTGTAATTTTTCTTCTATAATTTGGAAGCCAGATATATAGGGCAGCTTCTTTAAAAATTCCAATTCATTACCGTTAAGATTCAGAAACATATCAGCTGAAAAACTGAGCATAAAGCTGAATTGCTTTTGTTCTGTAACAAAATAATGAAGAGTTTTTTCAAAAATTGATATTCATTAAACTTAAATCTTCGAATAGTAATAGTCGAATGGCAATTTAATTTATAAGTTACATCAGTATTCAGGATATTTACCTGTCATAAAATTCAACATTACTGTTAGAAGATTCAAGTTAAAAAATATCGGTTTATAGAAAATCCCTCGTCATTTTGTTCCTATCACAAAACAAAAGCATTTCAGTTCTTGCATGCCTATATCTTTCTGAATATTAACAGTATTGTACTGGAATTTTTATATAACTCGCTTTATATATCTGGCTCTGAAGTTATGAAAGGAAAATTACGCTACATTTCGCACATGCGCTTTAAAAAATTATTTTCTACAAATATTCGTATTTCTTGTAATATTCTGATTATTTAATTAAAATTTTAATATAATGCTTCTTTTACATATTATCAAGTATTCTGTAAGTTTGTATAATTTGGTTGAGAACTCGCGGGAAGACTAGTAATTTTTCAAAGAAACCTTTATATCTTCCTGAATATTCGTGCGATTTTTACGAAAATGTATGTAAGTATTGTGCACATCAAAGAAAATCATTGATGAAAGTGTCAACGCATTACCAGCTTTCTGTGAAATGGGCTGAGTCGAAATCCTTTTTCGTTTTTATCGCTTTCTGGTCGCCCCTCTAAATACTGTAACGTCTTGCAGTTATGCTTAAAAGAACATTCACAGCTAAGTTAAATTTTAACATAATTTATTGATAATTCTTCTGGAGTAAATATAGAGTTATAAACAAATATCAAATTTCTAGGTTAGTAATAATATACTAAAGTAAGCCCCAAGGCGGGGTGTCCATTCACTGATAAAATAATTAGCGGGTTTCGCTAAATTGTCCAAATCGGACCTTCGTGGAATGCGATCACCAGTTTTGGCTGTCGGGATGTCATCTCCTTTTTAGTTGCTCAGTCCCGACCTTATATCGCAACAGAGAAGAAAAACCCCTTTGCGTTCTCATGGAAACACTCTTGTCTGCACAAAAGTCACCTGTTCAGGAATGTTGCCTATGGTGCAATAGGTTGATGAAAGTTCTGCACCGCTCTCCAAAGTTCGGTAATGAAAGGCAGTAGCCCGTCAATAGAGGGGGTGAGGATTTCAGGTGCTTGAAGAAACCGCCAACATGAAAGGTATGGGCAGGTGTCCGTTTTTCAGATGAATTTCAAAGTGACCAGCGCCTGGGAACGCACACACCCAGTCTTAAATCAATGTCAGCTGTCGGAGGAGGGCATTCCTATTAGCACAAGATGCTCTATAATATTGTTACGATATCTTCAAGATACTGTGAGGCATTCAGAATATCGAACAACATCGTAGAGATACCGTACAATATCTTGTGCTGATAGGGATACGTCACAATACCAATAAGCGAATGCGTGAGACGTGAACATGACGAGAATTTTGCTATATAATGTGAGTTCTGACTACTGCATGTTCCACGACTCTACACAACTGATTACCTAACATTGAATTCATATTAACTCCATCTTACGAATGTTATGTAACTTTTGGACATGAGTCTAGTTTGAGGCGATGTTGTGTATGGTTAACTATGGTTCAAAATTTGGAGTAACAGAAAAATGAAGATGGTATCATCATTGAGTAGGCGATCAGTCCTCTGAAATATACTAAATATATACAAAAAAAAACAAAACTTCAAACTACTTAACCTAAATTTAGAAATATTTAACACAATGGCAGAAAAATTTAAAAAAACTACAGCCTCAGTTCTACTAATCTTAAATCAATGTGAGTGATACTCAGTTAATGAGGTTGCACAAGGATACATGAAAAGTAAATCATCTGAATATCAATGTTGACAATAAGGTTATTACGAATATAATAGCCCAGATCTGTCTCTCACTGATCCGGTAACGCTCTGACGTCATCAGCAATAAAATTCGCGCCATAGCACTGCCAGACATTAAACAGCATTATTTCATTGTTAGAGCACCTAAATTTCAGTCATTTTAAATTTAAAAAGTAATTGCCGTTCTAATTTCAAATTTAATAGCTCTAAAATAGTGAAATAAAATTTTCTATCGATTGATATAAAATCTATCTCGCTATGGTCAATAAAATAATTTTAAATTATATTAATCATATATTTCAAATTAATTTCCGTTTTTTAATAGAAACTAGCTGTTACCCGCGACTTCGTGCGCGAAGAATTTGAATTATTCTTTTTTTAATTCACGAATGCAAATGTTTTGTTGCATTTTGAAAGGGGAAAGGAAAAGTTCTGACGGTTAATAATACTTAATTGGACGGCTGACAGGAGTGTACTGTACATGTATGCTGATATAGTTATATAAATTGTTTATCTATGATGATATACTTTTGTATACCACGTTATTTGCACGGATGTAGAGGTTGTGTGGGCTGTACACACGTGAACAGGCCACATATAGTTGCCCATGGGAAAAATATGGTTTTTCCAAATGTACGCCTGCCACTTTCAGTGTCTGGCCCTGAGCCTCGAAAATGATATTTTTACAGAGATTTGTTATCTTTTGAACTGTGATGATAAATCCTTCGGTGTTATCGGAAGGCGTGGAATTAAAACACTCTCTCTTCTCCCTATTTCAGTCATAACAGTAGCTTTCACGACGTTTGTACCTAGGTGTGTAATTTTTAACTGTGTGCCATTGCGCAGTCTCGGTATATCGAGTTTACGTATTAGTAGTACTGGCACACCGACTATCATTCTAGGCTTATCGGAAGGTGCCCCTGACAATTAACACCGGCAAAAGCCCGCGCGCGAAACAGTAATTTGGCTTGAATTTATTTCTATAAGAATAAAAAGTATTGTTAGAAATTACGTTAAAAAATATTTTTAAACCTTTATAGCAATCGGAGAAAACATTTCATCGCAATGGAATTAATAGCATTAAAAAGATCATTTTCTGGTCTTTAAAATGGCATAAAAATAATTGTTGTCTAATAAAGATTTCAGAAGTTATTGGCAAAAAACGTCTAAGCATTAGGCTTAAAAACGGCTAATGTTCGTTATTTAATTAAATATCTTAAGAACTAATTAACTCTGAAACTTGAAAATAACACCTTTGACCTAAAAATATGCTCTAGAATGCCGTGTGTAAATTTCACGTCGCTACCGTTCACCGTTTAGAAGGAGTTCTTGTGACCGACCGATTGACCGACAGACAGACAGATACATGTAAATTCTGCCTTATTTTATGGATACTTATAAATATAAGCAAAATTTTCAGAAATAAAGGTAAATTAGTTCAAAGTCTAACCATCTCCTAGCAACTGAGTAGCTATAAATTTGCGTTATTTCAAAATCGTCTGCACGTAAAATTTAAAAAATTAATAAAAATTGAATGAAAAATGTCACAGAAATAAAATTGGTATCATTGCAAAGGCAAAATTTTTATCTTTAAGATGGTATAAAAATAATTTGTATCGGACAATTTGTTCCGAAGTTACAGCGGAAAGAAGGATTACGTGATATTTGATTTTAAAAAGAATTTATTCCTCATGTTTTCGCATTCCTGAAGGATCACGTGACAGTCGATTGAAAAATAAAATATTCTTCATCGAGAATCGCCGAGTCAATGGGATTTGTTAATTATTTAATTGTTGTCTGAACTTTTAAAAATTAATAACAATCGAAGGAAAAATGTTACAGAAATGAAATTGGTATCATTGAAAAGGTAAAAATTTGAACTTTAAGATGGTATAAAAATATGTTTTGTCAGACAATCTGCTCCGAAGTTACTGCGGAAAAACGGTTTCGGTTATTTTCTAATTAACTGACTGTTTAATTAACTTTGGGACTTAGAAAAGTTCATAAGTGTCTTCCCCTTGTCTTAAATAATAAGTGTACAAAATTTGGTTGAAAACCGTCCATTGGTTTAGGAGGAGATGTGGAACATAGCCACATACATACCCACATACATATCCACATACCCACAATGACTTTTATTTATATTAAGATTAGTAAATCACATCAGTGGTATATCATGCGCGTGATGATATAGTTTGGACGCCACGATGCATCTGGTTATTTATTGCAATCGTAATGATATAATTTGATAATATTTTTTTACAAGCAGAGCAGTGCTTTTGTTTTGATTAGACATCTGAGGTACAAGGAAAATTGTTAAACAACGTATAATATTTCACACGGAATGTTATTTACCAAGAGGTTTTTTGAATAAAAAAATATGTAAATAAAAAAAATTTCCTGTCATAAAACATGTTTTAAAATGTTTATTTCATTTGTTTTCATTCATTGTTAACCATTTCTCTCGCATATTTCTATTTATACACGTCAAATTTGACGGGAAATTTCTCGAATGAAGAGGCAATTTGCACCCGTCAAACCACGACTTATGATTTTCTAGTAGTGGAATAAGACTTAATTTTATTAAATGTTAAACCAATGCAACCTAATGTCAATGTTATCAATAAATTTGAGCTAGAAAATGTTTAATATCTTTCATTACTAAATCAATGAAATTTAAAATCAATATTATCAATAAGTCTGCTCTTGATTCTATAAATTGTTTATTAATGAAGCTGATTATCAAGGTAATGCTGTATTAAAAGTACTGCTGAAAATGAAAAATTAATCCGATTAGGATTCATCATCAAATATTTAAAAATTCATATTTAACGAAGACAAGAAAGTACCATTGCTTACTTACAAATCTTGAAGAGTTGTCGTTCCGATGCGTTTTTGCGTTTCCAAAAGCTAAATGAAAACAAATCATTTTACAATATTATCATAGTAGTAAATAAGCTTCAGCAAACAAATATAATATGAACTATTGAAACAATTAAGAAGCCGTCTTACCTTTGTTAATTACGCACTTTTCCAACAACCAAAATTAAAAACTTATGAAGAGAGCTTACCAATCAAACTGCTAATCAGAATTTTTGAAAATTAATTATATTTGTTCTGAATAAGCGCGAGGCGATACTGTAGGTTATGTAAACATAGAGTGTTCAAGATAAATATATGTTTATAGTGAGGGAACCATACTTGATTACTAATGGATGCTCTGTACAGATTTCTTCGAGATATTTTATTCAAAATTTCTACCAAAGTTAGCAGTGCGTAGTGTTAACAGTTGCTTTCCGCCTCTTTTCACAGCAATCACACTCCGACTTCCTCTCAGTTTGTTGAAGCCACTGCTTTCTCTGTATATTGCAGTTGGACTTTCCTGCTTGCCGTTTCATTAAAATGATGATTTACCGGCAAAATGTTCGCACGTTGTATTTGAAACAGCGCATATCTGTTGAATTACTAATATAATAGCCCAAATCCTCCGGTAACGCTCTGACGTCACCAACAATAAAACTCGCGCCATAGCACTACGAGACGTTAAACAGCATATTTCATTGTTAGAGAACTTACATTTCAGTAATTTTAAATTTAAAAGAGTAATTGTCGTTCTAATTTCAAATTTAATAGCTCTAAAATAGTGAAATAAAATTTTCTAACGATTGATATCAAATTTATCTCGCTATGATCAATAGTTCCCGAGAAATTTTAAATTATATTAATCCTATATTTCAAATTAATTTCCGTTTTCTAATAGAAAGTAGTAAATTACGTCAGTGGTATATCATGCGCGTGATATAGTTTGGACGCCAAATTGTATCTGAATGCAATCGTGGCGATGTTGTTTTCTTGCCAAGAATTAAATTAGCCACCAGTGATGTGAATCTACCATTCGTTCTCAACAGCCGGCAGTTCCAGTTAATTCCAGCTTACACGATGACTATCAACAAATCGCAGGGGCAAACTTTTGAGCAGGTTGGAATTTACCTCGATGAGCCTGTCTTTTCACATGGACAGCTCTATGTTGCACTTTCAAGGTCTAGGATTCCCAATCACGTTAAAATTTACACAAAGACATCTGAAGTACAAGGAAAATTATTAAACAACGAAAAATACTTCACACGGAATGTTGTTTACCAAGAGGCTTTTTGAATAAAGAAATATTTAAATAATATGTAAATAAAAAAATATTTCCTGTCATAAAACATTAGTTTATTTTATTTGTTTACAATCAATGGTAAACATTTCTCTCGCATATATATTTATTTAAACGCGTCAAATTTGATGGGAAATCTCTAGAATGAAGAGGCAATTTGCACCCGTCAAACCATGACGGGTGATTTTCTAGTATTTAATAATGCTACTCAATACTTAACAAGAGATTGATTATCATTTTGACATCTGCAGAGCCTTTAATAGTACTCATATTTAACTCTATGAACTTGCAAATAATTTGAGGAATGCAAATGAAATTCATTATTAATTATGAATTTGCCTCCCAGAATACTTTCTAACTTTTAGATACCTTTAGCCGCGTTATAAGCCGATATAACAATTGTTTAACATCCTTATTAGCACAAGATATTGTACGTTATCTCTACGACGTTGTCCGGTATTCTGAATACCGTACAATATCGTGAATATATCGTAACAATATTGTACAGCGTCTTGTGTTATTAGGGATATGATAAGTACAGATTAGACCGAAATACAAGCAGAAAATCATAAAATTCGTGAAATATCATAAAAATAAACTTTGGAGTATAGTAGAACTCTAGAATGGCAACTAAAATGATGGTATGAATACAAAATTTTGCATTTATGGTATCAGTTCCGTGAATCATTCCATCTGGAATTGGTGCCATTCCATTGGATCAGTCCATCATTCTATTTGGAATTTGCAGCATGACTACAAATTTTTCTTGAGCTGTTAATTCTGAGCAAAGGCTTCTATATATGATCAGTATAACTATCACTATTCACTTAAGTGTCCATTTTTATATATAAAATTGCCAGAAGCCATTTTTAATATAAATACGTAGAAAGGAAATCGCTCATGATGAGGTTGAAGACGTGCCATATTTACTTTTTGCTGGTACGAACTTGTTGGTGGTGAGATTTATTTCGGCCATAGAATAAAGTGCAGTTTTGCTTCCTTCTCTTGGCAAATTGCCGGAGATAAGTCCTTTGGAAGTAATTAGGTTTCAGATTCATTTCGTACGGCTAATTTCTTAGATGTATTTTGACAGAATGTAAACTGTTGGTCAGTATTGTCGCAGAGCGGAGAAACAATCCCGTCTTATAACAGAAAAAGAGAGCCTTTTAAAATAATTTCCTCTGGGATATTACATATTCGATAACGTAATAGTTATTAATAAGAAGTTTCTAAACACGTAAAAATGGTAGGCACATAGTTGCAAACCTTTGCTAATGAATCATAATCAATAAGCAATTAAAATGAAAAGTAATGAATAACTTTATAATATTCAATCTGCAATCAAAGAGTCGGAGGAAGACTTGCTGATTATGTAAATCTAAACGAAAACCTCAAACCCAGACTTTTACATATAAAGCAACGAAGGTGAAGTTAAGACATAACGTAGGATGGAATATTACGTTTATGTCAAAATGAATTCCATTAAAGTATCCCCGTACAGCTAGCCCACCCATCACCGAGTGCACAAGGGGGTATTGCGAGTACCATTTCACAACAGTGACAACTCCCAGTTGGCATCTTCTTGAATAAGGTAAGGTTTCCCTGAGATGCTAATCTTGGCGACAAACTTGGCGACTTGGCGATAAATTTGGCGACCATTTTGGCGACTTGACTGCAAAGTTGGCGACTTTGGCGACAAAGGGAATTTTCTAGAAGGACCTCGAACTTTCAACCTAATTCTACCGGTTTCATGAACTTTCTAGAGATTACGTCCTGTCTGTTCCCTTTATTTTGCGAACAGAAACTGGAGATTTGAGGTTGTTTCTGTGGACTAACTTCCCCGTAGATGAAATATAGAGAGAGATGTTAAAGCGAGAGAGAAAGAGAGCAGTGGGGTTGCAAGAGTTAATTTGGTGCAGTTAAGTTATATTTAAGACCAGTTTTGACCAGTTCAGTCCAGTTCTTATTAGAAAGTTGATCAATATTTCCATTTTTTCAATTTGTTTCAGACATTTCAAGTTCTTTTTGGTATTTTGGCATTGTCATTATCCGATGCTATTAAGACAAACATGTGAAGGTTTACCATAAACTTTTACAGAAAATCATTAAACTTACAAAGCATATTTTATCCTGTAATAAATATCTTAGGCCCTCAAAATGCAAAGTCAAATGCAAAAAAAAATCGTTCTAGACTATTAAGTGTGTAATATTACACTCCAGCGTTAATTTTTCAAATACAAAAAAAATTCGTACCAAACTATTGGGTGTGTTACATTGCAGTTCGTCCTTTATTTTTATACTACTATTAATATATAAAGTCTGATTTCTTACCTTCTAAAATAAAATTTGATTGTAGTAGCTGCTCCTTGATACAGTCCATGTCACTCGCGAAACCGGACACCATGGCCAGGTACTGCATCACACACTTGCAAGCCTCTGGAATGAAAATGGGTAAAATGGCACTTTTGTAATGAATTGGTATCAATTGTAGTATGAGCTGTATTGGTAAGGAAATTAGTTGCAAAAATTTGATTATCTTTGCCCATGTAAATGCCATCTACTTGATATTTTAATTGGGATCAATCATAGAATGAGCTGTATTGGTTAGGAAATAAGTTGCACAAATTTGATTATGTTTGCCCATGTAAATGCCAGCTACTTGATATTTTAATTGGGATCAATCATAGAATGAGCTGCATTGGTAAGGAAATTAATGGCAAAAATTTGATTATCTTTGCCCGTCTAAATGTCATCTACTTGATATTTTAATTGGGATCAATCATAGAAAGAGCTGTATTGGTTAGGAAATTAATTGCAGAAATTTGATTATCTTAGCCCATGTAAATGCCATCTACTTGATATTTTAATTGCTATTTTAGTTTCAAATTTCGATCTGCTTTTACCTTTACTGTATTTGACGAGCCTGCAGCAAGTTCGAATTGGAATAATACTGAACGCAGTCAGAGGGGACCCATTCACTGAGATCACATGACCGTCGGTCCTATTAGCTAGCTAGTGATGTAGTAGCTCCTCGGTGAAATTGATAATTATATGATCTCGATAGAAGTATGTGGTCTTCAACTGCGTCCAGTATTATCCTAATACAAACTCCAATTTAAATAGATGCAGTCATGTAGTCCGGAACCATTCACCGCTTTACTGATTTCTGGTACATTATTGCTAACAGAGATTAAATGTTTGTAGTTGCTTATGCAAAGTCGAACCACCTCCATTAACTTCCACAACAGAATATTTGTAATGCATTAAAATGTTCCTGAAGTACTTCGCGAAAGTTATATGCCACAGGCTGGGAAGAAAAGAGGTTAATTGTCAAAAGTTCAGTACTTACGGTCAAAAATCAGTTTCGAATTCCTACGGTTTTTTAAACCTGCAAAACCTCATATTTTTCATGGACTCAGTACCAAGTCATGAAACTTTTTTCATCCCTATATTGGATTAAAAAGTAGATATTCGTTTGTTAAAAAATGAAATTGCGCTCCTGTTATCGAAGTTGTTTATTTGTTGAAAACCTGCTTTTTTATATGGAATTAGCAAAAATTTCATGAAATTGATAAAACTTTAAACACGATTTTCTGGTGTATTGCATTTTACCCACTGACCCCAGCCTGCCCACATCCTTAAATGTGTATTTCAAAGATGGATTCCGTTTTGCATAATTCCAGCGTAGGAGTAGATTTCTACTCGCATGATTGATGCCAAAAGCCCCACGCTGCGCTTTGATTGGAGGATCTTCCTCCAGGCGGCGATTGTAATGGTCTAAAATCGTCTAAAACAACGATATTCAAAGCTTCTTAACTTGGTCAGTTTTAGTTGTAGAAGAGTGGAAGTTTCCTTGTTTAAAATCTCAGTGTGTCAAGAATATTTTACTATTATGACTAATCGGACTGGGGGGCTGTATATAAATAGAGAAGAGATAATGTTCGCTACAGGACACGGGCCTTTCCCCTCTTACCTTCTTCGCTTCAATCTTCGAACACATGACAACTGCTCATGCGGAGAAAAAGGAGATCCAATTCATTATGCCACAAAATGTCCGTTTACCCTCTCCTGGCATTTCCAAACTCCAACAGTGTTACTCAATTTACAGTGGTTGAAAAACATTCTCACGAACAACTTCTCAAGGACCCGACTTCGACTCCTAATGCGTTTCATATGTGATGAGAACAATCTCATTGTATAGGATAATAACTGAGCACTCATCCACCCAGACTGACACAAACTTCCGGCTACTTATGATTTTTTTCCCCTCTACGTGTTTTTTCTACTTTGTATTGTTTTCTATGTTGTTCTGTCCAATGTATGTTTCTTTTTCATTTTCATTTGTTCTTGTACCTGTTACTTGTTTTTTGTCCCTTCTTAAAAATAAAATTCACCTCCATCCATCCAAACAGGAAAGGAGCCAAATGGCTCTAAACACGGGGATGCAGGTGGTGTAATGTAATGGGGGGGGGGCTGTATAAAAATGTAACCTCAATAATTTTTCATCATACATCTATTGACTTAGATAACATAAATTGGTTACATTGCGTAAAGCATTTTTCCAATTGGAAGTGTATGCCTAACTCTAACAATTCAGAAATAGGCTATTCGGCCACGTTTGTAGTGGACACCTTGTATATTATGGGTGCGATTAAATGTCCAGTTTTATTTGAGTTACTTCTAACAGCGCCTCATGATTTTACAATTTTTGTTTTCGATCTCCAGATTTCTGATATAATATTATCTTCTACTTTTGAGTACAATAATAAAAGCATGCTTTTCCCTTCCACATAAAAGCACTGACCGTACACGAAAAATTTCATATTTGGCATTTACGGAAGAGTAAATATGACGTAATTGAAGATAGTAGTCATCTTGATTACTTCAGGCCATTAGTGAATGTGCCAGCTAGAAAAAAAATTATAAAACACAGAATACAAATATGGAAAATTGCGATTATGAGTTGCACACGGACGGATCTAAGGTTGATGGCAAGACAGGGTTCATAGTGTGCATCTTCAGAAATGATTTAAAGCAAATCATTTTCATTATTAAATAATTTACTGAAGAACAAACTAAATGTAAAGCCTGGAGAACTGATCGCAAAGACAGCGGAGAAACATTAGAAGGATTGTTAAATCTCTAGTCCCAGAGCACGATTCGAGATAAGATGTTTCTCTTCTTTATTATGACAGTTTTCGTCGATACGAAATGAAATACTTTCCACTATTCTGGACAGTTAAAGAAGTATTTTTTTCTTTCTATCCTCCCAGCGAGTCTATCTATCACTGCGTTGTGATGGATCTGTTACGATGCAGAGGTTAAGTCTGGGCCAGTTTTTTCTTAATCTATCGGTCCAGATAAAGAACAGAACACGGAGGAAAAAAAGTAAGATGGCGATTGTAGCAGAGGATTGTAGAAAGAATGATTTCCAGAGGAAATATAAGAAAGATGGCTGATGGATTTTGTTCCATTGTAATTCAAGGAAATTTCTGCGTTACTTTTTCTACGGCAGAATCGATACTGAATTGATGAATAACTGGGTTATCGGAAAATTTATTTGTTTTTCCATCTGCCTGGATTACGATTATCATATAATCGATAATATTCCTTAAAGACGCTATGATGAATGGAAGAAAAATGACCTAATAAACTTGGGGTCGATTTCCTTAGAAAAAAGTGAGGTTTGCAATTTGACTAAGTATCAAATATTTGCGTACATAAAACGTATCTTGACTTATATATTCGCTTGAGTGCCAGTGCCTGTGCACTTTCCCTCAACCTGAGTGCAAAACTGGACCTTGTGAAAACCTCGTTTGTTTAGTTTTCTAGGGCAGTTTTTGGGACGTTTTGATCCGCGGTCAGAAAACGAGGACTATTCCTGAGGTGGTATCTTCCTTTCCAAACTTCCGCATCACACCAGCGTAAGGATGTTTGGCACCCTACGTATGATTTAGCGTGCAACAGGTCGAAATACATGGCGGACCTTCAGTGGAACCTACCGGCCCTGAAGCGGAGGCCTTACCACCAGGCAAATGTAAAAACCTCGGAAAATTAGCAAAAGAGAATTTTAAGCCTGGCTACAGAAGCTGTTTAAATTAAGGTTTAAAACCCTTTCGGGACAACACGCCTTCGTCAAAGACCTTCCAACGGGACGGAGTGGAGTGAAAAGGAATTGTCCCACAGGACGGGGGTTTTGCGTCACTAAGCATAACTTCAGAAAAAAAATCACAAAAAAGTCCTAACGTCGTAATTTTTGGTACCATTTTAGATTATTACTTAAGAGTGACTAAGTCTGAAGTTGCAGTAAAAGACTTCAATCCAAAGAATTCAACTCAGACTGTTTCAATTTAGGGTGGCTTAAAGAAAAAGGACCATTTATTAGTTTTATATGGGCATGTG
>BGPR01015850.1:18772-35840 GCA_013235015.1 Araneus ventricosus | reverse complement strand
TAGCTCTTCATTCTCTCTTCTTTACGACTTTTAAAACATGTTTTTGAAATATATCTTTTATGAATTTTACATAACGGACAGTTAGAAGTAAAGTGTTCTTAATCAGAGAAATGTAGAGACTTATGTTTTGTTCATTCTATGTATGCAAAAATGTTTTGTTCATGCCATATTAATGCAACATCAGAAGTACACAAATATAGGGAAATTATTTCCATCTTTATGTTTTAAAAAAGTTGGACATAATAGCAAACATGTTTTAGCTCTTCATTCTCTCTTCTTTACGACTTTTAAAACATGTTCTTTGAAATATATCTTTTATGAATATTAGTTTTACATACAGGACAGTTAGAAGTAAAGTGTTTTTAATCAGAGAAATGTAGAGACTTATGTTTTGTTCATTCTATGTATGCAAAAATGTTTTGTTCATACCATATTAGGACAACATCAGAATTACATAAATATAGGGAAATTATTTCCATCTTTATGTTTTAAAAAAGTTGGTCACAATAGCAATCATGCTTTAGCTCTTCATTCTCTCTTTACGTTTATTTAAAATATTTCTGTTATGACCCTTAGTTTTATGCAGCGGACAGTTTGAATTTCAGTATTCATATTCAGAGAAGTATTTCTATTGAGGAAAGTACTTATCCATTCAAATTTTGGTGAAATGCATTTCAGAATATTAAGAAACGAATTTGATAAAACGAACCACAAGGGGGATGGGTAGGGTCCTAGCATAAACTCAATTCAACTAAAGTCATAAAATTGCTATAAAACAGCTGTTTTACAAACTAATTATGAACTGTAAGTGTTTGTCAGCGAAAAATTACTAACAATCCTCATAAACATCCAAATATGAATTTTATTAAGCATATAAGGTAAAAATTTCTGAGGTAAAAATAATTAATTTTACTAGATCTGTTTCACTTTAATATTTTTTTGTGCAATTCGTTTCACCAAATTTTAAAATCATATCACCGATATTTGGCGTTCTTATGATCAACGATTTTTCTGAAAGAGATTTTAAAAAAAGATTTTTTAAATTCTAACCATCCTGTGTTTTGAATCACCCTGTGATTAAAAACATATTTTTAAATGTTAGTGTTAATTTAAGTTAATTGATTTTAGCTGTTGCGTATTTTCAATATTTTCAACTGACTTTTGTAGTTCATCTCTCTATGTAGGTTAAAAAATATTTAAGCAACGTTCTGAAACATTTATTTTGCTTTAGGTGGCAACATTTTTTATACTGTTATGTTTGAACAAATTAAATTATTAATATTTAAGAACGTGTGCTCATATATATATATATATTACTAATATAATAGCCCAGATCTGTCTCTCACTGATCCGGTAACGCTCTGACGTCACCAACAATAAAATTCGCGCTATAGTACTGCGAGACGTTAAACAGCATTATTTCATTGTTGGAGCACCTAAATTTCAATAATTTTAAATTTAAAAAAGTAATTGTTGTTCTAATTTCAAATTTAATAGCTCTAAAATAGTGAAATAGAAATTGCTATCGATTAATTTGAAATTTATCTCGCTATGATCAATAGTTCCCGAGAAATTTTAAATTATATTAATCATATATTTCAAATTAATTTCCGTTTTTTAATAGAAAGTAGTAAATCACGTCAGTGGTATATCACGCGCGTGATATAGTTTGAACACCACGATGCATCTGATTATTTATTGTAATCTTGATGATATAATTTGATAATATTTTTTGACAACGTTAAAAATTTACACAAAGACATTTGCAGTACAAGAAAAATTGTTAAACAACGAAAAATACTTCACACGGAATGTTGTTTACCAAGAGGTGTTTTGAATAATGAAATATGTAAATATAATATGTATATAAAAATATTTCCTGTCATAAAACATGTTTTTTTGTTTTCAATCAATGTTAAACATTTCTCTCTCATATATATCTATTTAAACACGTCAAGTTTGACTGAAAATCTCTCGACTGAAGAGGCAATTTGCACCCGTCATACCATGGCGGGTGAATTTCTAGTATATTAATAATAACCATTGTATAAAATGTCAAAACATAATTCTGAAAAGGAAATTAGCGAACATATAAAAAATTCTGCCTTTCTAAAATTCAATAAATATTATTTTCCAAAATATACGTTGAGAAAAGGAACGCTTATATTGAAAATGTGAGGCGTTTTAAAAATAAAATATTTAAATTTTAAATTCCAGATTATATAAGCATTATACCTACTACTTTGTTTCGGAAAAGTTCCGTTGTAAGGAAGTTTTCTTTACAGCTTAAATAATCAAATGATAAGTATACATGAGAGTTTTCCGTTAAATTTTTAACTTGATGCTATAATAATATGACAATATATAACGTTAAATAAATTTCTTTTAGATTATAGTTATCCTTTCAGTAATACCTCCAAGATAATTTAAGGAAATCGAAAGCAAATATAAATCGCATTGTTTTTGATTTAGACAGTAAGTTTTTTTTGGCTGTAACCATTATGATACAATAAGCTTTAATGTAAGCTATATTTCCTCCATTTTTTTCTTCTTATTCTTATCTTCTCTTCTAAGTCTTTTCATTCTTATGGGAAGCAAATTATGTAATCACCGTGAATTATTTCATTTTTCAACTTAAGGTACCTCATATATATTTATAGTGGCTATATTTGAGTTACTTTCGCGAATTTTTGTAGACGCTACGGATCATTTACTTAAATAACACCATGTTAGCTTCATTCGCAAACTTCATGGTAATTGTTTCATCGTCTTTGTGCATAAAAGCATAAATTCGAAGACTTGGATATTTGGATTAAGTTGCTGTATTAGGGGGATCCAGAAAATGTTAGTGTCATATAAGGTTCTATTAATGGGAATTGTGAATAGAAGCAATTATTATTAAAATGAACAAAACTTTTAGTTTATAAAGCATATATGAGTTTAATATACTTTTAATTATAATTTTCCCCCGAGGCGATTATGCGTGTAATGAAAGATTTTCTGCTGCTAATTTTTCTCCATCCAACCGAAACCTGCTCGAAATTACCAGTTAAAAATTAAAATGGTATTACGATATTAAAAATGCTGTAAATGTTATGTGTAGGTGCAATTTATGCGCAAGAATTAAAATATTAAGCTTAGTTTATAATTTTTATTAAAATTGGATTTTTTAAGACATCCGATTAAAAAATTCAAATCTTATTTTTTGGGTTATGATAACATATTTTGCTACAAATTAAAAATATTTTGTTCAATAAAAATTTATTCTAATGGAAACTTGGATTTAAGTCCCAGAAGAGCGGAAAATAGAAACTTAAATGATTTTCAAGAAATATAGGGAAGATAATCTCGAAAGTAATTAGCACGGTGTTCGTTTTCGAAGCATGCATCATCTTTTAGAAATATGTGCTAGATCAATTTTCGTTATAGCAGAAAATGACATGTTTAAGTAAACTGACAATATTTTCTGAAATTTAATTTTGGGGTTGGATTGGGAGAGAGTGGGATAATCCGGGAGAGTAAAATGACTGGACTTCAAAAGATAATCCGGGAATTCTCCCTGTAATCCGGGACATCCGGCCCAGATTACATCGACACTAAGACAGAACAAGATTGTGTGTAACAGAAATTATTCAAAGGAATTACAATGGTAAACTGGCATTAGGAATTAAAACAGGGTTACCAAGTGCTATGCATAGTCAAAGTGTGGAAGGAAAATTCTTCAGAACCTAATTTTTTAGTCTTAGTTGTCTTTTTTAGTCTTAGTTATTTTTTCTTTTTAGTTTTCCAATTTTTTTGATGGAAACTGTTTATTTTAAGCAAAAATCAAAACGATTAGGTCTATTTATTGAAATGTTGGCAAAAATTTTATAAATTGAGACTTATCCGAGCATTTTGTCTCTATATGTATGATACATCCAAGAAAAATAAATATCACTTGTTGCAAACGATGCTTCAAAAACTAAGGGTTGAATAATATATTATTTCTTACCTTCTTCCATTTACAATAATTTAGCATGTTCAACGAAATACTTATTGCTTTTCTTTTTTATTATAATTTACAAAATAAATCAATCAATATCTACTAATAATAAAAGAGAAAGTCTGTGTGTCTGTTGGCGGTCTACAGAACAGACCGTTGAACCTAGAGCTACCAAATTTGGTACAGGTATATTTTGGAGGGTGAGAATGTGCACCTCGGAGCCATATTTTTCAATTTTTTATTCGAATTATAATTATTTAGAAATTAAGCAAATTTTGTCCGTTTTCGGCCATTTTTTCTTTAACAATTTCCAAAGCAAGTAAAGTACGAAATTATTTTAATACCATTTTAAAGTGCGAATTTTCACTTCTATAATGTTGCTACTTTCAACTCTGTATATTATTTCGGAGAATTTTAAAATCTTTTTGAAAGCATCATCTATTTCTCTGAAATCGTTGAAGGTCACTGAATGGACAATACTCCTAGTGGACAAGGTCACGAAAAATTGTTTTCTCTTGGAAGGAAGGGAGAAAGGTTGCTCCCTTTTTCTCTTTTTTCGGGATGACGTGGAATCAATTCGCCTTTAGCGAGAAGATTCACAGTTCACTACCACGAAAAGCCTTTCTTGCCTCTAAATTTTAAATTATTTTTTAAAGCTAAATGCTGATTTTCTACAATTTTCAAATATTTTAATACCCATTTTTCGCGTAAACCACCTTTAATCCATTTTGAAATGTGGGAAGTGACATTTTCTCTGACATTAAACTTAATGGAATGAACTTTTTTGCGGAATGATATCAAACTTTTATTCCTGTTTCAAATTATACATGCTTTACCAATTCTTCCACTAACTTAATTAGAATATTAAACAGATGATGAAACATTAAATTAAAAAAAGAACTGAAATAGCTTTTCGCTGTTATAAATGTTTTTTATATACATAACTTTCTAACGTTTTCTGATGGCATGTGATTGATACTGTTTTAAAGATTGTCTAATATTGGCTGGAATTATAGAGTCTATTGTATTTTTTATTTAAAAAAATTCTATTTTATTCTTATACCATTTTTGTTAAAATTAAAGTGCATTTCAAATTGTAGCAACAATTTCAAATTAATATTTGAGAAGTAGCAGCTAATAACTGGATTCATTTACTTTTCTCTGCACTTTAAATTTCATTTACGAGCGAGAAACTTTGAATTTATGCATCTAAAGATGATCTTTTTTGTACTATTTCATTTTGGATGCATCTCTATTTCAGTTTTGATTTTGGAATTAAATTGTTTCATCTAAAAAAAATCAACGAAAAATCCATTTTTCATGACATTTTACTTGGTTTATAATAATCATTTGTTTGAGTTTTCGATTTTCTTTTCTTTTTTAAAAAATGACAGTTTATTACGTTTAAAAATTTAAAGCGGAAATTACTTGGTCGGATAAATAGCTTTAATTAAAAATTATTAACATTAAATAAAACAATAACAACTATTTCAAAAATTCTACATTTGTTGCATTTTGTTGATATAACTGAATAATTTTAAGTTATAAGTTATAATATGGGCGAACCAGCTGGCCGCCGAAGGCGGCTATTAATAAATATAATCAAAGGAGAAAAGAATTTCCTCTCTTCTTCCAAACTAGGATGACCATACTCTACATGTGATAAAGTCTTTAAGAAGAATACTTCAGAAGATAACTTTTTAACAATTTCAATCTATTTAATATTTAAATATATTTTTAATATTATCATGAACTCTTAACTGATAAATAGGATGATTTGAGGTATCTACGAATTTCGGAGAAATCTAGAATATTAATTCGAACTATGTTTCGAAATTTGAGACTTTTCCGGTAAATCCTGGACTTCTTCTTGATAACGGGACACCTCTCCCCTGGTCCTGTAAATCCTGGACTATTGATCAATTTAGTTATAGTAGAAAAAGATTTGTTGAATATCAAAAATAACATACGTCTTCTAGCAAGGATAAAAGAATCGAAAAATATATTTCATAAAGAAAAATCTCTGCTGAATTGTTTTATCTCTGAAAAAGGTGGTAACAAAATGTCGGAAAATATGGAGAGTCTGTTAATATTACTGTAAGGATATCTGAAGATTGATTTAAAAAAAAAAAGAGCTTAAGCGACTGTATCTACTTTCGAAAACTAACAATAAAAAGAGAGTGTTCTAGTTGTTTAATATTCTTATAGATGGCAGCACAAATGCAATTTAGAATATGATTAAAATAATCAGACACTAGATGGCGACACAATTCAACTTATCAAACAAATATTGCAGCAAAAATCTTATCTTTCGGTATAAACTGACAGAAGGATTCCAATTTTATAGAAATAAAAAATAAATTATATGCTGAAATAATAAAGGACGTATTAAATCCTAAAGCCTTAAATAATTATATCTGTCAAATTGTTTCCCGGTTTCTATAACCTGATATTTTGAAAGATGCTGATATTTGAATATTTCTACATTTCATATTGATTGACAGCTAATTTAAATTACGAAGTACGATGGCAAAAAGAATTAAATATGCAATTACACTTCTATTAAATGTTTGAAATAACAGACACATGTGTCAATTTTTTTTATTTGGAATTAATAGGGAAAATTTTAAAAGAGATTTGATTTTAATAAAGTATTCTCATTTCTATCTTTAAACCTTCGAATGAAATATTTAATCTCCAATGAAATCGTTTTTCCCTTAAAGAAGCGAATGCACAAGCATTTTCATTTTGTAAGAAATAAGAGTACTCCATTATTTAAAAGTAACTAACTCAATATGATGACAAGTACAAATGAAATAATTTAACAAGAGATATTAAAAAATAAAATTTGTATTAAACAGAATAATATACCCTTTGAGTGCCAACGCAGCAGCATCCAGTTATTGCATTATAAATATTGTCTGAAGTCAACTAACCAATTAAGATACAATCAAACAACAAAAATCATGCTTTAATTAAAATTAAAACACATTAAGATAAAATAAATAAAATGGAAGAAGTGCCCTTGACAGAAAATTTATCCATATTAGAACTCCGATGGCGAGTGGCACTTTGAAAAAGTTCGCCATTTGAGTTCTCTTCCAATTTTTCCAGTTTGTTTATTTTATCTTAATATGTTTTAATTTTAATTAAAGCATGATTTTTGTTGTTTGATTGTATCTTAATTGGTTAGTTGACTTCAGACAAGATTGATAACTAGAAAATCACCCTTCATGGTTTGACGGGTGCAAATTGCCTCTTCATTCGAGAGATTTCCCTTCAAATTTGACGTGTTTAAATAGATAACGTGTTGATAGATAACGACGTGTTTAATAGATATATATGCGAGAGAAATGTTTAACATTGATTGAAAACAAATAAAATAAACATATATTTTATGACAGGAAATAATGTTTTTTATTTGCATATTATTTAAATATTTCGTTATTCAACGCAACAGCATCAAGTGAATTGAATAATTTCTTCATAATATTGCATTATCGTTCCATTTTGAATAATAATTTCTTTTACATTCTAAATTCTATTTTATGTGTTTTAAATATTAATTGTTGTAATTTTTGTTGATGCAATCACTTGATGCTGTTGCGTTGAGCACGCAAAAAGGTGTATTGTTATCGTTTTTTGTTTAAATTTTCTGTTTCATATTTATACTTTTTTTACCTTTTAATTTATATTTCTATTATTAGTTATAGCAATCAGCGTCTCGCAATATTGCTGAGAATGTGAAAAAGAAAACGTCATTTAAATAAAAATTGAGTTGTTGTTTGCATCGAATAAATCAGCGCAAAAAAATGTCGGATATTTACTTATTGTTTTTTGCTTGCGTCAGTGTAACTACGAAAAAAATTTGCTCAGTATTTGTTTTTTAATTAAGTCGTCTAGACAATGCTTCCTAATTCCGCCCGTTTACAAATAAGGGTTTAAGTTATCTGGAGAAAAAGTTCCTTGGGATGGATTATTTGAATTGGAATCCAATTAAATTTCCTGCATTGCGTCGTGTTAATTTTAATTCGTCAAGAAACCAAATCGAGTTTTATATGAGAGTATGAAAAAAGCATTTTTTAAAAAATATATAAACAAATACGTAAATTTTTATTCAGATTACGGAACTAGGGTTGCCATATTGGCCTTTTTAAGGCCAAATTATGGAAATTTGGCCTTTTTTCAAAGTCCTTGGCCTTATGAATTTTCACTTGGCCTTAAACTCATTTTTGGCCTTTTTTGGCTTTATTTTCGTTAATGACTTTTAGAACAAATTTTAATTACTTATTCTATTGTTTTCTTAATAAATTTTTGATATTACATATTTCAAATGGTATATATTGAACTGTCAAACGAAATAGCTCTGAATAGAACAAGGATGTTTTAAATTTCTTTCACTAAAATTTTAGTTTTATAATATAACATTGAACATATGCCTATCAAGTGGGATTTGTTTTCATGAGGGATATCTGCTTTTCTAATAGCAAATGACGTTTTCAATCAATTTGTGAAATTTGGCCTTTTTTGGCTTTATTTTTAAGAAGGTTTGGCCTTATTTTGTTATTTTGATCTGGCAACCCTGTACGGAACTTCCAAAAATGGAAATTTTTTTAAATGTTGTTAATTTTAAAATAAAAATGCATTTGGATGACATATCTTAGAGAAACTGACAACATCCCAAAGAAGACATACTCTACAGCATTATCACGATATTAAGCAACATTGAACGGTATTGAAAAAAATACTGCGAGATATCTTTATGCAGCTATGGTGAAAACATATTGCTCGAATATGATGATTTTGTACATACATTGCAGGTTGCAGATATTTTTTTACTCATTCAATAATAAAAACTTATTTCTAGCTGAATTCGTAAACCACTATGCTTTGTAAAATCTTCGAATTAATATAAAAAATTTTTGAGAATTATACATCTTGAAAATTTTTTATTATACAACACAAGATAATGAAACACGAATAGACGACAAATGGACGCAGTTATACTCGTACAGTCATGAGGCAAATGCTATTTTAGGAATTTTGCGTTTAAAATTCAATTTTGAAGATATTTGTTTATTCATTCAGTAATAAAAATGTATTTCTGATTAAATTTGCAAACAACTACGCTTTGTAAAACATTTGAATCAATACAAAAAATTCTGATAATTAAACATTTTGAAAAAAAATTGCGTTTTATAATACAGAACGATAAAACATGAGCAGACCATACAGCATATGAGGCAAGTGCTATTTTATATGTTTATAGATCAGGGTTGCCAGATAAAAATAGCAAAATAAGGCCACACCTCCTTAAAAATAAGGCCAAAAAGTCCAAATTTGACAAATTGATTGAAAATGCCATTTGCTATTAGAAAAACAGCTATACTTCATGAAAACGAATCCCACTTGATAGGCATATGTTCAATGTTCTATTATTAAACTAAAATTTAAGTGAAAGAAATTTAAAACATCCTTGTTCTATTCAGGAGCTCTTTCGTTCGATAGCTCATTATATATGATTTGAAATGTGTACTATCAAAAATTTATTAAAAAAACAATAGAATAAGTAATTAAAAATTTTTCTAAAAGTCAATAATGAAAATAAAGCCAAAAATGAATTTAAGGCCAAATGAAAAGTCCTAAGGTCAAGGTCTTTGTAAAAAGGCAAAATTTCCGTAATTTGGCCTTAAAAAGGCAAATATGGCAACCCTGTTATGGATTTTGTCCATAGAACCTAGGTTTGTAGATATTTGTTCATTCATTCAATGATAAAAGAATATTTATGGCTGGATTCGTAAGCGTCTAAGCTTCATAAAATATTCGAATAAATACAAAAAAATTTCTGATAATTATACATTTTGGAAAAAAAGATTTTATTATATAATACAGAACCATAAACATATAATATAGGTAAGTGCCATTTTATATGTTTATGGATTTTGTGCATAAAACCTAGGTTTGCAGATATTTGTTCATTCATTTCGTGGCGTCCCAAAGCTGTAAGTCATTCGAATAAATACAAAAAATTCCGATAATTTTTGCATTTTGAAAAAAAAATTTGATACAAAACTTATAATATTGGAAGGTACTTCTTTTATGCTCTTTACGGATTTTGTGCATGAAATCTAGGTTTGCAGATATTTGTTTCATTTCCATTCAATATTAAGCATTATGTATGACTGAATTCTTAAGTCTAAAGCTTCATAAAATATTCGAAGATAAATACAGAAAAATTCTAAGTAGTATTAAATACAAAAAAAATTCTGATAATTATACATTTTGGAAAAAAAAATTATTATTTAATACAGAACAATAAAACATGAGCAGACGACAAATGGAAGGTGTTATGCAATCATGAGACAAGAACTATTTTATGGATTTTGAGTTTTCTTTTAAATTGTACTTAAGTTTGCAGTACGTTACGAAAATTTCCGTTGCACAACAGACTACTAAAATGCAGAAATTTAGTTTGAAACAATTCTCCATTAGAATTCTTTTTGCAATGTTTTGTGGAAACAGACTGTATGAGACTGTTATGGGTTGAGAAACAGAGGATATTCACAAAAGAAATACTCGTAGTAAACCTTTAATCCGTTAACGACTGACGTTGCGTTTTTGCAACATTTAGTGAAATGATTTTTTTTATTTAACTATAAAGTGATTTTTTAAAAAATTAATTTTTGTTTTACATTAGACAAAGCTTCTATACTACTAGGAAAAAAAACTGTTTCTCTCTCGTTCAAAATTTTTCTTTAATAAATTTTTTAAATTGACATTTTTTCCGGGCTATTTTTCTTTTAATTTTAAACAGATCTCACAGATGGCAGCAGATATTTGTATTAAATGTAATGTGCCTTTACATAGCAATTGTTTCAAAGATTATCATGCATCCATAAAGTAATCGGTTTTGCCTGACGTTGCGTTTTTGCAACATTTTATATCTTCTATAAAAATGAATATTTTTTTCGCCTGTTACTTTTTTTTCTTAATTAGTCTCTAATACGTCTAAAAATAATTTTTGTCCATTTCCTTCAAACAAAAGGTAGTGCGTCGTTAATGGGTTAAGCTTCCTTCTTTTCTATATGATAGTTTCGCAACATTTTGTATCTTCTATAAAAATGAATATTTTTTTCGCCTGTTAATTTTTTTTCTTAATTAGTCTCTAATACGTCTAAAAAACAATTTTTGTCCATTTCCTTCAAACAAAAGGTAGTGCGGTCGTTAATGGGTTAAGCTTCCTTCTTTTCTATATTATAGTTTCGCAATATCATATATGTTATTCATGAAATTTGACACCACATCTTTTACTTATCTGTTAAAATTAAATTATAAAATTTATTTCTTTCTAGTAGATTTATTTATTTCTTTAATTTCTTTCTTTCTAATAGATTTCTTTCTTTCTAATAGATTTATTTATTTCTTTAATTTATTTTTTCACTAATCAAAAGGTGGTATTTGCGGCCATATGTTTGGAAACAATATGGACTTCTTTTGTATATTCTTATTCCCTGTATCCTTTAAGTTTTCTTGAGAACTTTTTAATCAATCTTGATGAAGAAAGATATTGATATTGGACAGGATTAAGGCACAAAGGGTATACTTTTGATTTAAAATCTTACCCTTGACAGAAAATCTTGTCTAATTTGGAATCTTTATGGCGAGTGGTCTTCGATAAAGTTCGCCATTCGATTCCTCATTCATTTTTTTACGTTTTGAACATTTTTACTTTCTAAATTAATTTTTATGTGTTTTAAATATTATCGTTTTAAACTTCTGTTGATGCAATCACTTGAGGCTGTTGCGTTAGTACGCTTAAAGATGTATTGTCATCGTTCTTGTTTAAATCTGCTGTTTCTTATCTATACTTTCCTTTCTTTTTAATTTTAGTTTTTGTTTAGTATATCTATTATTTGATGAAGAAAGCAAATTTAGTCAATATCACAACATTTATAGTTATTTTCAAACCGAATTATTGGAGAATTATTCACAGATAAAATATATTCACTAATACAACCAGTTTTCTATCTTCATTCTCTTTATATGCATTTATTCTGCCTTACTTTAAGAGTACTTTTACAAGTTATTTTCTACTGTTTTTATATTTCAAAAAACTGAACCTTCGCGCCTCTTGTAGCTCATCCGACAAGAAGAAAACAGCGCTAATGATGAGCGCTTAGCTGCCTCCATGTTGTTCCATTCATCTTGGGCCATTAGCTGGCGAAAAGTCATTGCGCCGCGAAGTCATTGAAACACTCGCCTTTTCTTAATAGTGCTGGAAGGGGTCGGGAACAGATTTCAGATTAGCTACATTTCCAGTCCGGAAATTACTTCGATATAGGCCGGAAATGACGTGTCGGTGGAGAGCATCGTGACGGAGTGAAATTAAACTTCGAAAAGATCCTATTTAGATTGAAAGATGAGAGGGGAATTTCTTCGATTTCATTTAATCGCGGGAGAAGCGCGTATTGATCTAACGAAGAACGGTAATAGATTCATCAATGAAAAAAGATTTCTTACAGTTTTTTATATTTCAATACTGTGGCTCTGAATGCATTAAAGAAGATTAATTAAATAGAAAGATTAATATAAGTATAATGGCGATTATTTTATATTAATATTGTGTAAATGGTAAGATGATCAATCGTCCTCTTTTAGGGAGCACAGTCCTCCTTTTTTAAGTTTTGTTCTCCTTCGAAAAGTGTGCTCCTACATGTCCTCCTTTTGTAAGTTCCGTTCTCCTTCGAAAAATGTGCTCCTACATGTCCTCCTTTTGTAAGTTCTGTTCTTCGAAAATTGTGCTCCTACATGTCCTCCTTTTGTAAGTTCTGTTCTCCTTCGAAAAGTGTGCCCCTGCATGTTCTCCTTTTGTAAGTTCTGTTCTCCTTTGAAAAGTGTGCTCCTACATGTCCTCCTTTTGTAAGTTCTGTTCTTCGAAAAGTGTGCTCCTACATGTCCTCCTTTTCGATATTTGGAGACTAATCTGGAAATATCGTAACCCTTTAAAATTAAAAGATTGCATGTATATTTAAATTTTCAAAAATTAATTCAATGGTAATATAAACACATTGAAACTGATAAAGATGGGTGGAAATATTCAGCCATTTCACAAATGAACATATACCAAGTGAAAATTTATTTATTCTTGTTCAATTTACATTGTGCTGCCCCGGAACAAATGCAGCAGTTGAAAGATATTTTTCAAATTGCTGAAGATTTTTGGATTAGTGACAAATCGAGATGAAATGGTGATACTCCAGCTGCAGCACTATGAAGGATATTTCTTGTTGAGATATTTCTAATACAGTTGGACCTCTATTTAACGAAGTCGCTAAATCCCTCAAAAAGTTCGTTATATGGAAAATTCGTTAAATAGAGATTCACCTCTTAAAATACTTTAGACTACACAAAACAGATTTTAAATTCATAAACACTAAATATTAATAATAAAAAAGTAATTAATCACTCCTTTATTTTGTAAATTAATATCTATTTGATTTATATATCTTACACATCAAAAAGAAATCTGCAAGGAAAACCAGAATAAAACAAAACATTGTCCGGGAATACACAGAATGAACATGAATTTTAATGACATCATCGCATTTATTTCAACAAGTAATTTTAAGCATACATTACCACATGTGTCCTTAAATTTAATTACTTATAAAGTTCGAGGACACGGGACAGCTCCATTGAGGGTGAAAGGGGGATATTGAAAGTTTTTCTAGTGAAGTGGACAGTGTGTGGGGCAGTAAAGGTTGCACCTCCTGGATGAAATGAAAAGAATGACTGCGATTTTATTGCTCTTATGAGTTAGGAGACTGGTAAACCCAGTTCAAGGTCATTGATCACCACAAAATGTGTTAAAAGTAAGAATAAGTTTGAAATGTTCAGAAATATTTTGAGAAATAGGGAGAAAAAAATATTGGATCACAGTCAAAAGTTCGTTAAATAGAGAATGCACTTCGCTATTTGGAGGTTATTTTACGAAGAAATTCGCAAAATGCTCTTGGTTCAAAGGAAAAGTTCGCAAAATAGAGAAATTCGCAAAATAGACGCTCGTTACACAGAGGTCCGACTGTATATTGTTAGAAGAGCATACATTGAAAATATATTCATTCAATGGAAAAGACTCATTTAAATAATGATTAATAGGTATACAAGCACACTTACGATATAAAATTTTACAGATGTTTTTATTATGCACTAGCAATACGCGCATTGTGTTGCCTGTGGAATCAGAACTTCAACAAAATGGGGAAGAAATGCCCACAATGTCACTAAAAAGTTTTGAAAACAAAACAAAAGATATACATCAGATTGTAGAACTGCATGCTTGGGATAAAAGCATATGACGTCACCTGCCGCGAGGAAGGTCACGCACTAGCCAATGAAATTGCAACAATGCATTCTGGAATCGTCGTTAAATCTCGCTAGCAAAAAAACTGTTTGAACTGATGAGGGAAAAATTAATTTAAAGAAAACGAAAAAAGATATTTTAACCGTTCGTGTTTTAAATCCGACAGAAACGTTCCAGTTATAAGCTGAAAAAAATGAAAATTATAGAGATGTTAGAACGTCAGATGCGATAATTTGAAAAAATCTTTATTAAAAATTACCATAAAAGAGACTATTTTTCAAAAATTTCTCAAAATTCAGTAAATTACGTTAGACATACGAAACAAACTTCATTAACGGAAATCGTTCGTTATTTACAATGGAGCAACTGTTTTTCTCGTACAACTATTCGAAGCCCTGCTATTTAGAAATGAGTGCGAAAAATCACCCAAAATAACACAAAATATTAAATAAAAAAATTTCTAGATTAAATTTTAAAATCCCTGCTTCAAGATGCATCGAGTCACCATTAAGACTACCTGTGTGCGAAATTTCATGGCTGTAAGTCTGATAGATTCGTCTGGACATCGCAGACACACACACTATTTCATGTTTTTTTAAGATTGAAAAGATTTACAAAATCAGTGCCATCTTGAATTGTCCATGAATATATTTATATGGATAGTTGAATCTTATGTTCGAAATGGTAGAGAACCGCTGATATAAGTATTGTTAGAAATGAAACATTTTTGCATAATTCTGCATCCACATCAAGAAATTATATATAATCAAGGTTTATTTACTAACACAAGCCATCTAAACTCGAAGTAATTCTAATAGAATATAGCAATATATAGTAATAAATATGTATTCAATATATATAATCAGTGTCATCTTGAAATGGCACTGAATATATATGGAGAGTTGGATCTTATGTACAAAATGGTGGAGAACCGCTGATATAAGTATTGTAAGAAATGAAACCCTTTTCACATAATTATGGTTCATACAACAGAACATTATAATCAAGGTTCGTTTACTAACACAAGTCATATGAATTCGAAGTAATTCTAATAGAATACATAATCAGTGTCATCTTGAATTGTCACTGAATACATATGGTGAGTTGGATCTTATGTTTAAAATGGCAGAGAACCGCTTATATAAGTATTGTAAGAAATGAAACCTTTTTGACAAGATTTTCCTTCATATATCAAGAAATTATAATCAAGGTTTATTTACTAACATGAGCCATCTAAACTCTCAGTAATCCTAATACAATACATATTCAGTGTCATTTTGAATTGTCACTGAATATATATATGATAGTTGGATCTTATGTACAAAATGGTGGAGAACCTCTGATATAAGTATTGTAAGGAATGAAACCTTTTTAACATAATTCTGCTTCATACATAAAGGAATTATAATCAAGGTTTATTTACCAACACAAGCCATCTGAACTCGAAGTAATCCTAATAGAATATGGGAATATATAGTAGTAAATATGCATTCTATATACATATTCTTTGTCATCTTGAATTGGCGCTGAATATATATGGAGAGTTGGATCTTATGCACAAAATGGTGGAGAACCACTGATATAAGTATTATTAGAAATGAAACCTTTTTGACATAATTCTGCATCATACATCAAGAAATTATAATCAAGGTTTATTTACTAACATGAGCCATCTGAACTCTCAGTAATCTTAACAGAATACAAAATCAGTGCCATTTGAATTATCAATGAATATATATATCTTGTTAGAAAGTGTTTTGAATTTAAATCCTCCTATTTCTTTCTTTTCTTCTCAGTCAATTATAATGTAAAACAATTTAGCTATTTACTATAAGGCTAAAAAAAACACTGTTGAATGAGTTTTGAATTAAATCTCTCCATTTCTTTTATCCAGAAGTCACTAGAATTCTAAAACAATTTAGCTATTTACTTATATATAGTTGCAAACATTCTGTTGGGAAATGAGTTTAAACCTGTATTTCTTATCCTTAGTAAATAATTAGGAAATGCAAAACAATTCTATTGGCTTTATTTATAAGGCTGCAAAACATTCTATAGAGAGTTTTAATTTAAATCCTCCTATTTCTTAATCCCAGTAGTCACTAGAATGCAAAACAATTTAGCCATTACTTATAAGGTAAAACATTCTGTTAGGAAAGAGTTTTTGAATTTTAAATCCTCCTTGTATTTCTATCCTTAGTAGTCAATTAGGAATGCAAAAAACAATTTAGCTATTTAATATATAAGGCTGCAAAAACATGGTTAGAAAGAGCTTAAATTAAATCCTCCTATTCATCCTTAGTAATTAGGATGCAAAAAACAATTTAGCTATTTACTTATGAGGCTGCAAAACATTCTTGTTAGAGAGTTTTGAATTCTAAATCCTCCTACTTTATCCTTTCCCGGAAATGCAGACAAACATTGCATAAAATCTTCTTCAAACAGGCAAACATAAATAAATTTAATATAAACATTAGTATGGAATAAAAGTAGATTTTTTCTTACTTTAATTGTTTCCTATTTTCAATCTCAATCTATAATTCTATATTGAATAATACTAGCTGCCTTGGTGGAGGGTTCGCGGCCATTTTGCTCAGCACTACCCCTGCCACCTCGCTGCATCAAGGCTCTCAGCCACTACTTTTTTCTTGCTCAGCAATGGTAGACTCAGTAGGAACAGACCAAAACCATATAGAGCAATACGTAGCTCGAACGGATAACAG